>VYXF01004703.1:0-28352 GCA_013397295.1 Polioptila caerulea
TGAGTGAAGCTATTTGGGGAACTGAAGTTGCTGTGGTAGCTATTTCTAAATGAGACTGCATCTCCAAAAGCTGCCAAGCTCAAGGCAACCTCAGGCTGGTTGTCCTATTTGATGGTCCTAGGTGTTTGCATAAAACAGATTTTATGGGCAAGCAGATGAATGTGTATTTATCTACAAACTCTCCTTTAATTAGAGCAGAGCTAGCAGACAATTGCTGAGAGGTGACCTCAAGGGGAGAATGGGAGGAAGGGGAAGATGACAACAACTTGACTGGGATTTGTGCCCTGCCAGAAGCAGCTACACACGTGCCAGATCCCAGCTGAGAGGGAGCAGTAGTGCCCTGGACCTCATCTTGCCTGGCTGGGAGGGGCAGAGGAGAGGCAAAGGGCTGAGGGGCAGACTCATTGGCACATACACTCCAAATGACCTGTGTGCAAGTGAAGGTGATGCAGAGCACATGAGCTGCAGCTGCTTACAAATATGTTTGTTTAGTTAATTGGGTTGTCATGACAACTGCTTCATCTAAACTGCTACAGCATGTAAGTTGTCATTGGCACCTGATGACTCTACACAAAGCACTAAACTTTACACGCAGAAAAGGTCACACTCTGTTTATTCAACTTAGAGCTGGTGTTAAATAATGCAGTTTTAAGGGGAGGAGGGCAGGCAAGGGGGGAGTCTCACCTGTTCATAGCCGGTCAGCACAGCCTAATCAGTGAGTTCAGCTTCAGGCTGGCAGCACTCTTCTGGCTCCCCAAAGAGCTGGCATTTCCACTTGTAACCCACCAAATACAGAACAACAGAGGGGGGTTCAGAGCCTGCAGAACAAGGCACTGAAGAATTGTAAGAGACTGACGATACACAGCAAGAGCCTCTGAGCATTTAATGACTGAATGCTCAATATTAAATGCATTGTCACCTGAAGACAAGATAGAGCAGGATTAATTTGAGTCAAGGAATCAATTACCATGATAACACAATCTGGCAAGTATGTGATCACAGCTAGAAATCCCCATTCCTTGGCACAGCTGCAGTTAGTCTGGAGCCAGAGAGCTGCAAAAATGGGTGCTCATGGGGATGTTCCTCTTGTTAGACTCAGAAGCAAAGCAGCACAAGTTAGAGCAGTGATTTTCTCTTTAGAACACCTTTACCTTTGGGAGTGCACCTGACAGACGCTGCTCTTCTGGAGTTTGGAATCCCATTATTGATGGGAAAGTGTCCAGAAGGTAGAGGAAGAGCTGCAGCATCAAGCTGAGCCTTGCAGGGTTCCCTGGCACCTGGCGAGGAACAAGCACTGAAAGGCTCGAGCCCCCCTCCCCCTGTGTCACTTGAGCTCCTTGCATGCCCCAGCAGGATTCCTGGTGCCTCTGACTGCAGATCCTGCTAAGATCCAGTCGTGTCCAGAGGGAAAATCCTGAAGTAGCTCCACAGGTGCTTTGTTGCCTTGCTGCTGTGAGTTCTGCAATGCCCAAGGCTGTAAAGCTGTAGGTTTCTAGCCAAAGCTGCTTATATTAAAGCCCTTTAGTCCTGCTGGTATTTTATACTGCATTGACAAATTTCAGATACTGTATTAGCAGGAAGTTTGGTCGTAATGATCCACGTAATCAGTGCCATACATCTCACACGTGAGCAAGAGTCTTCTCTCTGAGTCTGCCACAACCCCCAGTGTTAGCTGGGCCAAAGTCCCACCAAGGTAACGTATTTGCTATCAGAGGGTGGTCCGTGATCATCATAAGGGTGTCAGTGGCTTCATGATATGGNAAGCATTCTTTTCCCTGCTTTACTGGTAAACGAGGTGTGCCAGTGCCAATCCTTGAGGTTCTCATCACTCAGTAGGTTCTTCATTCAGGGAGTCCTTCAGGGTAAGTGAAATTCCATGTAATTGCTCACGTGTCAAAGCATTCACTGGCTTAGTATCAAGGTTGCTTTTAAAAGCTTGGCCCGGCTGGTCCTGAACCGTCGACAAGCTCAGAATGGCCCCATGTGCCAGGCAGATTCGGCCGACCCGGTGGGTCCCAGGAGCACCAACTGGCTGATGTATGTGACCACATTGGCAAAGAAAGGAGGGCTCTGGGGGTTGCTGAACAAGTTCATTGTAGGACCCAGACGGGACCTCCTCACGTCGAAGCTTCTGCCCAGGCAGAGCCCTGACCAGCTCTGAACAGCCCCTTTTAAGGGGAGGTGGAGAAAGGGGAAAGGACCAAGAGTTGACTGTCTACCAGTCCTATGAATGGCTCTGGGCCACAACTTACCACTTTACACCCTCCAGAGAGCTTTCCAGAATCTGGGAAGGGCCTCAAAGTGACAGGCATGCCACTGGAGGATGGGAGAATGGGATACAAGCAAGGACAAACAATTATGGGGGTAGATGGAACAAACCATTAACACAGAGATAAATTAACATAGGGCACAACATGACAGCTTAGCATCAAGAAACTTCTTGGTAAAGAGCTTCCTAGTTTCAGAAGAAATTTCAGGACTGAACGTCTCAAGGTTTGTCTTCTAAAGATTAGATGGATGGTTCTGTTTCTTTATCCTCAGCTGAATTTGCATGGTCGGCAGTACCACTGGAGAAGAAACCACATCGTTCCCATCACACAGGTATACAAAGAGGCAAAGTGGCTTTGTTTTAAATAAAATTTTTTTTTCTGCTTAACCACTGTATTCCAGCACAGGAGAGAAATGCATCATGGACTCATACACCAATAAGAAAAGTAAATGAGGACTATCATGAATAAGGCCGCTTGGAAATCATCAAGTTCTCCAGTTGCCCTTCTTGCCATTTACACAGCAAATGAAGAAGAGTTTGCTGGTGCTTGTCCCTTCCCTGGCTCTGAATATTCTGATCACTTTATAGGTATAAACAAAAATAGGTCTAAATATAAATATCTCTCTCAGTCACAAAAGAGAACACACCACAAGCTCTCCAAATGCAGCAAGTGGCCCAGAAATCTTATCATCTGATTATGGCAGTATGTATCTGAGAGATCAAAGTGTGGGGCATGGGCTGGCCACAAGCAAAGGCTATTTGGGGAGGGAGTACAGCTGCTACTCTTCCAATTTCCCAAGTGGGAATAACCCTCCACCTCTTCAGCAGACCCAGAATGCTGCTGGGGGAGCCTCTCAGCTGAAGAGGCCCTGGAGAGGTGTTGGACACCAGCCTGTTGTTCAGCCATGGCAATCAATGACTCCATCAGTGACTCCATCAATGAGTCCATGGATGACTCCATGACCACACAGAAGGGCAGATAAAATTATTCATACCTCTCCTTTTCTTCTTCCTCCAGATTGTTTTCTTCCTCTTGCAGTATCTGCTCCTTTTCTGAAGGAAAACATCCATAAATAGAAGACCAGGCACATTGCCAATCCCATTCAAGCTGGCAAGTGCCACTTCCCCAACATTGGCCTCCCCCAGAAGGAATGGATGCTGCTGCTCCTCTCTGAATCCTCATGTTCATTGTCACCTACCCTCCTCCTCACAGGGGACCATGTCATGCCCTGCAATGTCAGCAAAGCCAACCCTGCCAAAAGCCATAACAGCCTCTCTTACAGCTTTCTCAAGCTTTTCTGCCTAGCCATTGTCTTTCCAGGCCCCCAACAATGTGCTGGCAAGGTCTGCAGGATGGTTCCTGGGAAAAAGCCTTAATGGGCTCAAGTGCTCCAAACTCAGGAAGCAACCAGAGAGGCCAAAGTGTTGGTCTGGCAGCCCTGCAACTTCCAGACTTGGGGGAGATGGGTGTGAGCTGCCCGATGTGCTGTGGGAGGGGGACAACCAGGGGATCTCCCTGGAAGATGACAGACAGTGCTCACCTTTCAACATGCAGGATAGGTCCTTGATAGTCCTAGGGAAGGTCCCCTCTCCTTTCAGGCAGATTTCTGCTGGTTCCAGATGAGCCACTTGGATCTGGAAAGTCCTGCAGAAGACTCCCAGCTTTCCTGGCAGATAATAGACTTTCAACACTTGCTCTTCACCAGGAGCAATGGAACCCTGCAGGGACAGGAGAGAAGGAAGGGACTGCATCACAGGTCTGCAGAGGGATGGCTCAGGGGACAGACAGGCTGAGAAGACAGGTTCTCATCTAGCAGAAAACATCAGACCCCATCACTTTCTTCCTTCCCTGTGCCCCAAAGCTTGCATCTCCAGCCCTGGGGTGCAGTGCAGTGTGTCCTGCTGAGGTCTCACAAGGCTGCAGCCCCAGCACAGCCTGATGTGAGCACAGCCCTGCTGCTCGTGGCAAATGTCCTCTGCCAGCAAGGGCCACGCTCCACAAATAAAAGCTCTTTTGCCAGGCTCTGTGGAAAAGGAGTGAAGTGCCTGCACTCTCAGGAGGGCCAGCAGCCCCTATCACAGCACATCAGCAATTCCAGGCTGGGGTTGAAGGGCCTGACCCCTTATTAATGATGCCAGCAAAGACACCTTGTGCCTCTGCAGTGACACCACCCTGACTCGTGGTTTCTTGCAAACATACATCTCTGGCAAGGCAGGAGCAGAGAGCAGGATAAGATCTGGGGATGAGAGTGGAGCAGGAAGGGCCATCCTCCTCTTGGGGCTTTCAGAAATGCTGTCCAAAGCCCAGGCTGGGCTCACAGCAGCGGTTGGAGGCAAACACGGCTCTGGGTGACAGGACCCAGCTGCAGCTTTCCTTGGCTCACTGGGCTGGACCCTCAGCTCCCCATTCCTGTTCCCAGTGCAGGGAGAAGCAGCTGAGCAGGACAATCCCTGCCCCTCGGGCTCCTCAGTTACTCTGGCACACAACAGGGCTGCAGCCCAAGGGAGCCTGGCCAAGCTGCCAGGGCCAGGATGCTGCTGCAGCAACAGAGCCCAGGCAGAGCTGTGTGTGCAGGGGCTCACAGGAGGAGGGCACCAGCGTGTCCTCCCTTGCACGAGACACCCAGGAAATAGTGAGAAAGCCATTTGGCTTCCCCTTCCCAGTCCAAGGAGGGACAAAGGTAGGAATAGTGCCGAAGCTCCAAAGACAGCCAGGCAGGACTGAGAAGCCAGGATGGTGGGATGCTGCAAACTCTTCTCCTTGCTCTTCCAGCCCTGCTCCTCCCTGGTCCCCTCACTGCTCCACAAAGCTCCTGCAGAGGAACAAAGCTGGAGGAGAGAGGGACCAGCACCGAGGCTGTGCAATTTCTGGCAAGGGAGCTTCAAGGCCAAGCAAGGAATATGAAAATGCTGCTTAGTGCTGGCAGCAGGGAGACAGGGACAAAGAATAAAGTGACCCTCAGAAGAGCCAGCAGCACCCAGGTCCAGTATCAGCACTCGTGCCTCTGTCCAGTGGTACCTGCCAGCCAAGGCCATGGGGGAGTCTATTAGGTGAGCACTTGCTTGACTCTGCCCCCAGCAGCAGTTTCTTACAGCCCTGTCTCTCAGGGCTGGGTTTGAGGTTTTGCCCCTGCTTTCTCCCTTTCTTCCATCTTCTCCCCTCGCCTTTCTTTTCCCTTTAACCCTTTCCTGGGCCACCTGACACAGGGCCAGAGCCAATGACTTGAGCTACTCACTGTGGTGGGCACCACCACGGGCACACCAGGCAGAGGGTTTGCTGCAGTGCCGGTGCTGGGGCTTGGCACCGCGTAGGTGAATTCGACAACCCCGGTGTTCCGCAGGGTGAGCTCTGCTTGGAGGACTTCGTTAAACACCTGCAGAGAGGACAGAGGGGTGGGAAGTTCTAGATACAGGCCTGGTGCTGGCAATGTCCTTCCTCTTTTGAGGGGTTGAAAGCAAACAGCTACAATGCAACCACACAACTACAGAGAGGTGGTAAAACCAAGTAAGGGCCAGTAAGAAATGAACCAGGTGACCAGGTCCTCTGCACTCGGAGGGGTCACCAACAGCCAGGAGAAACAAAGGAGGTGGCACTGAGGTGTGTGAGATGAAGCCAAAAGGCCCTCAAGTTAAAGAATGAAAGGTGTTGTTCTCTATGTGCTGTTGTTTGGATTTGTTCAGGTTGGTTTGTTGGGTGCTGGTGATTGGATTTGTTCAGGTTGGTTTGTTGGGTGTTGCTGTGACTGGGGAGAGGGACTGAGGTTTAAGACATGACCAAAAGGAAGTAGGATGAAAGGGGAGGGGACAGAAAGGTGGGAGAGAATGTAAGTTCCTGATTACCCATCCAATGGGAAAGGGCACAGGGACTGCCCTGGCCAGGTATAAAGGGGATAAAAGAAGCCATTCTGTTGAAGGGGGGGTGTGTGCTCGGCTCTCAAGGAGGGACACACGCCCGGCTCAGCTGAATCCTCACTAATGAACAGTTTTCTTTTGCTTCAACGACTTTGTCCCCATTTAATTGTATCTAAAAGTAAGTGCATTTCTGAGAGGCATTCCTGAAGAAAAGGCACCTGCGTGCAAACACTGGCAAGAAACATCCAGGTGACAAGAGAGACACACAGGACAACACAGACAGGGCCAGCAGCTNNAAATGGGGCGGGGGGTGTGTGCTCAGCTCTCAAGGAGGGACACACGCCCAGCTCAGCTGAATTGTCACTAATGCACGGTTTTCTTTTGCTTCAACGACTTTGTCCCCATTTAATTGTATCTAAAAGTAAGTGCATTTCTGAGAGGCATTCCTGAAGAAAAGGCACCTGCGTGCAAACACTGGCAAGAAACATCCAGGTGACAAGAGAGACACACAGGACAACACAGACAGGGCCAGCAGCTGGAAATATCTGTGGGCTTTTAACTGAAAAGAAGGAAGGTGGGGATTATTCTGGGACATTGTCTGCAACTACTGAAGCAACTGAAAGCCCAACTTCCTCCCTGGATTATTTTGTGGATCAAGCAAGAGCATTTGACAAGAGCATCTCCTTGGAGCTCAAGCTTTAGGAGCAGATCAGTGGAGGGATCTCTCAGGGACATGTCCCTCTGGACATCTTCAGTGGGACCTTTACCTTCCCCAGAGGGCAGTAATAGGTGCCTTGGAGGGTGTGATGTCCCTCACTGGGGGAGAAGGGAGGGGAGGAGATGGCCATTTGAAACCAGCCTGGAAGCTGGACTATCCCTGCAAGGTTGTATTGTAAGCCCCAGAGGCAGCAAAGGGGCTGAGTAGGGGAGGGAGCCGGGCACGGAGGAGGGCAGGAACTTGCTGGCCATGACTGCAAGAGAAGGAGCTGTGCCAGGAGAGGCCTGTGGTACCTGCAGCCCCCAGTCAATCTCCCCCATGTCCAGTTGGTAGCTGGGGCACGAAGCCTCCCCGGTCAGCACCACCTCGTAGCTGGGGCCTCCCTCCACGTGGCACAGCGCCGTGACACGGGCAACGATGTTGGCGTGGCCAAAGAAGGTGAAGGTGACCTGCCGGCTCTCTCCCGGCTGCAGCGCGCCCGACAGTGGCAGGACATCAAAAACCTGGAGAGAGGGGAGGAGAGATCAAGGTGTTGAGTGTGGAAATGGATGCAGAAGAGCAGCTGTGCCTTGGAGCAAAGCACAGTCAAGGCTGGAAGGGCCTGTTCCCCAAACACCACCAGAACCACCCTAATCTCATCCTGTGTCCATGCCAGTGACCAGTGGAGGGACCATGGGGGAAATCTCCCATAATCAACTTATTCATGAGTCTACACTACATTCAAGTAAACTGGAATGTCTCCTGGCAGCAAGACAGTGTCTCTGCTGCAGAACTTGTCTTTGGAAACACTTCTCCCTGCCTTCAGTAAAACAGGAGACTTGGAGGTGGGAGCCCTTGGAGCTGGGGGAAGGCTCATCTGACTTCTGAGGCTTTCCCCTCTGTGATTTATGTGCTGCTCTCTCAAGCTGCTACAGCCAAAGTTCCTACAAAACTTTCCTGTGAACCACCTGATGAGGTAAATGGGAGCAATGCCCTCCACAGGTGCTGCACAGGGAGCATCCTGGGGCAGCCTTACAAAACGACCCCCATGGGCTCTCCAGTGACCAGCTGCTTCTGCAGCACTCTGTGATGGGCCTGGAGGGATGTGAGGCCCCTCTGTGGGCAATGCTGAGGGCCACCAGTGGTGGGAGTGGGGCTACAGAACTGCTTTCCACACTGGAAACGTGGACGTGAGCCAAATGCCCACTTACCTCCTGCATTCCCAAGCTGGGGTGCTCCAGCTCTGAGAATTGACTCAATCCCCTCAGCCTCACCGGGCTCTGAGGCTCCACAGCAGTGGATGACAGCTCCTGAAAAACAAGCACCATGGGCTGCAGGGAGCAGTGGGCTGGTCTGAGCAAGGGCACTCTGCTGCAGGCTCCAGCACCTCACCACACCAGGAGCAGCTGGAAAAGGACCTGGGCACAAATCAAGTGTGAAAATGTCCAGGCCATCAGTCAAGTGCACATCCAAGCCCACCCACAGAAGAGACCTGGGCTCCATCTGCACTTCCTGCACCAAACTTGCATGAGGGAACGAGGTGCCCGCAGCACTCAGGCAGGGAGGGTTGGAACTACAGAATCTCTGAAGGTCCCTTCCAAGTGCAACCATTCCAGGATTCTAGGATGGCCACTTGAATTTCCCTGGTTTACTTGTGCATCCATGGCAATAGCCATGAAATAAAGATGATTTTATGCTTCTGTCTGAAAACATTCAGCCACACTATTCCTTGCATCTGTAGGGCTTTGTTTCTCCTGATTCGGAAAAACCGCGCAGAGTTAAAACAACTGGTATTTGTGTGTGAGCAGGTACAAGCCCTCTCCAGAAACTTAATGGCAACACTGGGGCTTTGAGAAACTCTTCTGCTTCCTTACATCTTTTTTTCTTTAATGTCCCATGAGCAGCCTCTGTTCCCCCTGATGCAGAACAAGGGGCCACTTCCCACTGCAAAGTACTCGTGTTCACCAGGCAGATCAAAGGCCTCTTTCCTTGTTTGGAGGAAGGGACAGTGGCTTTGCAAAATCTTGCTTTATAAAAGACAGCTCTGGAGCTGTCACTGCAATACAAACTTTTGGGTGCAGGCAGAGATGTGAGTGCTCTAGCTGGGTTGGGAAGGGGGTACATGGAGATCTGGACTCTTCGTGGCTTGACACACCAAGGAATCTGGAAACTTTCTCGTCATGATGCAGATAAAGACCTCATTTTACATTGCAAAGAAAACAAGGCAACAAAACCTCAAAGTCAGCATAGGGCTGTAGGATCTGAATGGGCTTCTGTGAGCAAAACTTTCCTATTTCTCCCTCTCCAGACACCCCATGTCCAGCTGCCACTCTCAGGGCACAGGACAGAAAGGCAGCAAAAAGGGAGGTTGGCACGAGCATGACTTTTTGGTGGCAATCTGAAGAAGCAATGCAAGTGCTAGGTGCACAAGAAAATCTACCTCCGATTCCAGGGAGTCCCCTGAATCTTCTGGCTGCTGGTCAGAATTCTCCTTGTCATAACCCTTCTGGGCAGGATCCTCCTGGGCAGAATCCTGTATTGTTTCTGGGGTTTTCGTTGGCTCCTTCACACTTTCAGTCATGGACTGTCTCCTTGGAAACGCTGCCTCCTCCGTTGATGACTGGGGTTTGAATTGAGGTGGTGAAGGGATGAACCTGGAAAAGAACATAACGATGATCATGGAGCTGTCAGTGGGAGAGAGAGATGCCTGCAAGAGCAGCTCCCCAGCAGGATGTGGCCCCTGGCTGGGTGCTGCTGTGCTGAGCTCAGTAACAGCCACTCCAAAACCAGGCTGGAGCAGGTCCATGCTCGGAGCAGCACAGGGGTGATGCACATACCTTATGGTGTTCAGCTGGCTGTCTGTCAGGAATGACCAGTGGTACTGGGCAGGAATTGGGCTGCAGTTGGTCATCTCCATGTACAGCACCTGTTCAGTGTCATTCATGATGCAGCCAAAGTCCACGGCCTTGGTCTGGAGATGAAGATTGGGGAAGTAGACTTCTCCCCGAACAGTGATCTGCTCCTCATGAGGATGCTCCAGGAAGTGCATCCTGAGAACCCTCTCTGCCACCCAGCTATTCAGGTGGTTCTCATAAGCTGGGTTAAACTGGATGCAGAGATGAAGTTCCTTCCCTACATCCAGCAGCATGGGCTGCAAGGAGATGAAGAGCATTAATCTCTGGGTCTGACAGCAGGAAACAGTAAATGTTCAAAGTGTGACCCCAGCGTGGGCTTCTCAGGTCACCCTCATTTCTTTACAGTGAGGATCTGTCTGCAGGCACCACACTCGGGTCCGAGATTCCCTCAGGCTCTCGTTTCTGTGCTCAGCAGTACAAGGGAGTGGCTGCTGGAGAGCTGGGATGCTTTCCAGGAGACACCTTTACTGCATGGCTTGCCCTGATCTGCTTTCCTGCTCCCCTCTCCTCATGTTTTAGAGCCAGCATGGATGTTCCCAATTCAGATATGATTTGGAGTCCTGCAGCAGCTCTGCTGATGCAGCTCAGGCCAATGCACTGCTGACACTAGAGAAAAAATTTCTCAACTCGAGGACCTCCCAGCAGAAGTTCACCCCACATCCCTCATCTTCAAACCCCATTGAACAAGCCCACAGATGCTCACCTTGGAACCTGCAGGGAGGGGCTGCTGGTCCACACTGCAGATCAGGAAGGGCTGCTTCAAGTCCAGCACAATGCTGAATGGCAGGGAGCAGGTGTTTTTTAAAGTCAAAGGCTGGTACTGCAGCACCAGGGCATCGCTGGGTTTCTACAGAGACAGGAGACAAGGGAAAATGGCCTCACGTGGCCACAGACCCCCCTCTCCTTCCAATGCATTTCACGTTTTTCAGCCCCAGAAACTGATCTCTATTTACCTCCATCCAATTTAAGAGTTCCACCTTTAAATGTCAGGATGCAATCCAGAGACTTACCTTTTCCACACGGAAGGTGATTGCTCTGGAAGACATTTGCACAACCGGGCAAATGAACTTGCAGGTGACATCCACTTGCATGATCTGTTTCTTTGCTCTCTCTTTGCCCACCATAGCATGGCACAGCAGCCGCTCCTTCACCTCCTGCATGCAAGATTCACTGGTCACCCAGTTCCTGCTGGCAGGGCCAAACAGCCCCCACTGGCTTGCCACCACCCATGGGCCCTATTCCTGTCCCTTATTCTTAGTGACTGTAATTAGTCTCTGCTCCCCTCAACAGCTCTTTTTTCTTTCTGTGCTGCTGCCTACTTATTCTAATTATCTGTGCCTGGGGTCCTGGAGCCAGAGAATGCATACCAGACTTAGCTGACAGCTTCTCTGCAGAGTTTGATTTTCCCTGGAAAGAAAGGTCCAGGTAGGAGAACACCCCAAGACTCTGCTAAAATCTCCTCCTCTGAGTTGCTCTCCAAGGGTGCTGCAAACCTGGCTGCCCCTGGGACACCAGGGCTGGCTGAGAGACTGGGGCAAGCAGTAATACAAAAGTTGACAAAAGTCAGTTTGTCAATTCTAATAATCCCTGGGAACAGATTCCCGCCTGGATGCACATTGCACTGATCATTAGAGCTGGCACACTGTTTTCCCCCTCCAGGACTCAGGGCTAGACCAGCCCTCTGCCCATGTTTGTCTTCAGAGGAAAAGCAGTGCTGCTCCCAGGCACTCCTGCCATTCACAGGGCTCTTGTTTTACTCCCTGCTTCCCTCAGAAAAACCATTTGACAGAAGTTTAATTTACTTCCTGCCTGGGCTTCTAGTCTAAGTGCAACTTATTTTTTCTGCTCTTCCTTTCTGCCTCAGCACATGACACTGGTAACTCCTGTTTGCCCCAAGGAGCAACACTTCCTTCAGTCTGTATTTTGGTATCAGCAAGTGGGTTTATGGCAGCTATGGAAACACAAGAGAGCCTTAGCAACGGATGGTGGCCAGCAAGGAAAGCAATTGGCCTTAAAAGAGTTTCTTGAAGTCACTTGCTCCTTTTCCCAGGCAAACGTCAAGGGGCTGCAGAAGAAGCCGCAGTGGAGAGGATCTGATAGGGAAGGCTCAGCCCTGGGCAGGGGCCTCACCTGGGCAGTGCTGGAGTAGCCTTCCAGCACCATCTTCACAGTCTGGCCTGGCCTCAGGTCCATCTGCAGCAGCCACAGCTTAAACACGGGGCTGCCAGGTCTGGGGCTCTGGGAAGCATCTTTGCTCTTGGTGCCACCCAGGGCAGGGGGACGAGAGCTGCGCTGAAAGATGCGGAAACCTTCTGTGCTCCAGTACAGCTGATGGAGGCGACGCCCTCTGTTTGTCACTTGGAACTCGTAACAGCAGCGAGTGAAGCTGGAAGAGATCAGAGATGGAAAATGTCATGGCAGCTGCTGTCTCCCTGTGATCACTCAGCTTCAGCTTCACCCTGATGGCATTCCCGGACTGCACACTCTGCAGTCAAACCTCTGCCCAAAAGGCTGCTGGGAGACTCGGGGTCGACCACTGGGATTCTGGAGCCGAAGTTATAGAGGATCTGAAGCCAACTACACCCCAACAGAGAAGGAGATTTTAGCAGCCTATGAAGGAGTTCAAGCTGCCTCAGAGGTGACTGGCACAGAAGCACAACTCCTCCTGGCACCCCGACTACCAGTGCTGGGATGGATGTTCAAAGGAAAGGTTCCCTCTACCCACCACGCCACTGATGCCACATGGAAATAATGGATTGCCCTCATCACACAGCACACCCGTATTGGAAACCCGAATCGCCCTGGGATTTTGGAGATAATTACAAATTGGCCTGAAGGTGAAAATTTTGATCTCACTGATGAAGAGGAACAGGAACAAGTGACACGAGCTGAAGAAGCTCCACTGTACAACCAACTACCAGCAGAGGAAAAACACTGTGCTCTTTTCACTGACGGTTCCTGTCACATCGTAGGGATGAACAGGAAGTGGAAAGCAGCCGTATGGAGCCCCACACGACAAGTTGAGCAAGCCACTGAAGGAGAAGGTGGATCAAGCCAGCTTGCTGAACTCAAAGCTGTTCAACTGGCCCAGGACAGCTGCCCAGGCTCAAAGCTTCAGCCCTGCCAGCTCTTCCAGCTTTTCCATTTCTGTGGCTTTCCAGGATATCTCGCGACTCTCTGGTGACATATTTCTAAAGGAACTTTGGCTTCAGGGAAACAGAGCTGGGACCTTGAGTATTGAAGAAGATCTAGCCTGCAGGACTATGGAAAAATTGTTCCTTGCTGAAGCCAGAGGAAAAGTGGAAGCTGAGAGTCTCCTACCTGAAGTGGGACTTCAAGTCCAGCTTTGGAACGAGAGGTTTGTCTGTGACAATTGTGGTGCCAATGCCCACAGCCTGGACAGAGATGAGGGTCATGTTGCTGTTCTCAATGAACACCTTCACCTTATCCTGGAATTTCTCCGTGTCATTCAGGTTTGCTGTGATGGTCACAGGCAGCTCGGAATCAGGGGGCACCACTCCTTTGCTGGGTTCAATCCTCCAGCAGGATCGTTTCCCAGCCTGTAAGACATGCCAAACACGAGCTTAGGATGGAGGCCATGGGCCCTGCTCTGCTGTGAGGTGCAGGAAGGCTGAGGAGATGGGTGTAAAAACCATAAATGTTTAATTTCCCTAAACGTAAGCTATGGTGCTATGGCAACAGCAACTCTCCAAGAGCTTAGACAGGCTGTATTTTACCTTCCTTTATCAGACTCAGGTCATTAGCCACATTTTGCTGAACCCAAGGGATGCTCCACCTCAGGAGAAGGTTATTCCCCCTCCTGGCTCTCTCTGGAGTGCTTGCCAAGGGAAGCTATTGACTCTCCCCTGGCTTCCCAACAGCAGAGCTGGGTCTGCACAAAGGCTCAAGGCTGGAGGAAGCGAGGACTGCTCAAATCCCAGCCCAGCAGCCACACAGGAAGAGGACATTGCTGAGAGCCTGAAGAAAAACTCTGCAAAGCCAGCTGAGCAAAACCCCAAAGTCTCCTTTCCCAAGGGGCCTCAGTGCTTCTCAAGGGCCCCTGAAGGACTGAGGCCCTCACTTCCCACCCATCATCAGCTGTAGAGAGGTGTCCCTGTGCCCTCTGCCTTGGAAAAGTCACCTCTAAATGGTTACAGCAGAGCAGGAAAGCAGGAAGCAGAAAAAATCCTGCAAGACATGTCCTCTGGGCATGGCATGGCCTTCCTAAGTGTTCTCTGGTTCTCATGGACCTCCCTCTACAGATGGGGCAAGAGAGCTGCAGCTGCCCCGGGGAGGGAGGAAAGGCCTTGCACCAGCACAGCTGTACAGACACAGCTCTGCAGCTCCTGCCCTGGTACCAGCACGTGGAACCCATCCTTTACATGCCAGGCCCAGCCAGCCAAGGTGCATTGCTCCCTGCAGAGGCTGGGAGCACAACTTCATTGTGGAGTCAGGGAAAGCTGTCCTGGCAATCCCCCACTTTGGGGTTATATTTATCCCCTAAAGAGCTGGAAAAGAAGCAAGAGGAGGCTGAGCCTGGACTCTCACACAACACCCACTGCTTTATCCACCAACACAAACAAGTCCACAGTGTCAGGCTGCTTTAACCAGCTCCAGAAGTTGAGCCCACCCAATATACAGAAGATCAAATCTCTTTTCAAAGCTGTTCTCAAGCCTCTCACAGATGCCCCCTCCAGCAGGGAGCACATCCCCCTCAGCCCCAAGCCTCGTACCCTTCCTGGCTGCTCCTTCTGCCAGAGGAGCAGCTCCAGCTCCAGCCCTGCCACTTGTCCCCCTGTGTAACCTCCAGGAATGAAACAACCTTTACCTGCAGCTGGTCTCCAGAGATACCCTGCAATGCTACAGAGACCACAGGCTCTGGGGGGTGCACAACCCTCACAGGTGCATTTGTGTGCAACAGCCCTACTGGTTTGACCCTCAGGAGTTGTGAAACTTGCCTTCCCACGAGCACTTTGAGGGCAGATCTCACACCCTGGTTTCTGCACTAACTGAAGTTTGGCAGAAAGCAAATGCAAATGGAATGGGGAATCCATGGGGAAATCCATGCCCTCTCAGGAGCAAAGGGCCACAGGCTTCTGTTGATCTCAGAGCTCCAAAAGCATGACTTTCCCAGCTAAATATCTTCCACAAAATAAAGAGGGAACTTGCAAACATGATCCAGACTCATTTCTGCTCCAGCCTCTCTGCAAACTATTTCTCAGAGGCGTGCCTGAGATCCTGGCTCCTCTTGCTTCCACTCAACACAGAACAGAAACATTGCATACAAAAACAAGTCAAGGGCTGCTACTAACCAGCCCTTTTCCCTGGCAAGCAGCCCCACAGACACTTACCATCTCTGCCCGGAAGGTTGCAGGAATGTCACTCTGGTTGGCGAGGTGGAGAATTTCAAAACTGTCTTCTAAGACAGGGATAGTGCCAAAGTTTATCTCTCTTGGATAGACATAGACAACCGGTCCCTGGCCAATGCACTCCAAATGGATTTCCTGTTCCAGGTGGAAGGTAGGAAAGATCAAAAAAAAAAAAGACTCAACAAAGAGAGTTTTAAAAACTTAGCCAGCTCTAAGAGCCTTCCCAGACTGGGGATAATTAAGGCCCTTTGAAGCTGTCAGTGATACAGACTGAAACAGAATGCCTGGAGCAAGTGTGGAGTCTGCAGTGATCCCACCTGAAAGCCACAAGCTCCCATTATCAGGGGACAGAGAACTGCTGTTTGCCATGCTGGCTTCTTCACACCTCCTCCACATTGCTATTTCCTCTGCCTCCTGCCTGCTTCATTCACTGCTCCATCTTGGCCCAAACCACCTTCCCAGCTTTTGCTGCTGCACAGCCATCCTTGAACACTAAGTTCTTTAACATTCACAAAGCTACACTGGTGAAAGCAGCACAAGTCAGAAGCAAAGCAAGCTCTTCAGAGTAGAGGTGAGGCAAGTTAGCTGCCTTCAATTTGTGTTTATGTGTATTCTTCATACATATGAGTAAGGGGCATTAATTAGTAATTGCATCATTCAAGCAGTATTCTTTCCTTTAGAAAAAAAAAAGTCTGAACTGACTTAAAAATAGTCTGAAAATCAAAAGGGTTGTTCTTGCAGATCTGGCACAGATAGTGGGACAAGGAACATGGATCCCTTTGCTAAACTACCTGCTCACCTCAGTGCAAACCAGGACAATTAATCCAGTCTTGCTGGATTTCACTGGTCCTAAACACCCCAACTCTTACACAGGACTTGAATGCATTAAACTCACAACACCAGTAAGATTCACTGCAGGGCTTGGAGTATGATTTAACTACAGAAGAAACCAGCCTCCATGACATAAAACTTCTAGTGATGCCTGACTTGAGGGAATGGCATTGACAGCTGCCAGCATCACCTTCAGTCAGGAGCAGTGCTGAGAAATGCACATCCCCTTGGGACATAGATGAGTGTGCAAAGAAGAGCCAAAAGCTATGTACATGACTGGTACCTCAAGAATAAGGAACTAAAGCCCTGGATGATGGATGTTTTATCCCTCTGGGAGAAGGGAGGCCCTGGGGGCTGCAGCCTGGCTGATGCTGCCCAAGGCTCCCTGGAAGGGGAAGCTGCAGGGAGGAGCTGTGCCTCACCAGCTGGCTTTGCTTCCAGGTGACAGTGGGGCAGAAGCAGCAAAGGCAGGGCAGAGCCCTTGGGGATGCCAGAGCACCTGGAGGATGCCTGGCCCAGCCTCAGTTAGTGTGTAACAACGGGATCCATGCTCCCTGAGGAAAAGGCTTAGAAAAACACACAAAGCCTTCATGTACAGCATTCTTCAAAGGGACAAGGAGAGCCCTGTTCACCAGGCTTACAGGCAATGTGACACACAGCAACAAGAATAAAAGCAGACAGCAACTTTGTCCTCAGTGTTATTGCTACACACACCCCCACATCCTGCAGCACTGCTGGCTTTGGTGGGCTGGTAATGTCACAAATCTGACTAGTTAGGGATGAAGAGCATCCATGCCTGGCAGACAGGGCCTGTACTTTGTAGTCACTCTTGCTGTTATGACATATGCCTCTTTTAGGAGCTCTTTTAGAATCTTCTGGAGAATCTTCTTGAGAATCTTCAGAATCCTCTTTTAGGAGGTTTTAGTTCAGGGATTGCTTGCCTCATCTTTTTCCAAACTTGGTGGAAAAAACAAGCAGAGTCTGTGCTCCAGATGCAAGTTGTGTGGATGTTCACATCTTTTTGGCTGGGCTTTTGTTGAGGAGATATAAAGGATATTTCTCAGATCCTTCTGAGGGACCTGGCTTTCAGAGAAGCCTCAATCCAGCTGTGCACAAAACATTCCTTCAGTGTGGTCTTGTACACAGTGCTTGCTGCAGCAGGATCCAGGGATGTCCCTGTGTGATCCTGAAGGGTTGTAATGAAGCAGCATTTGTGTTCATCTGAGAACATGGCAGAGTGTGAGACCCAGGGACTGGCCTGGGTTTCAGACTGGGGTTGTTCTCCCATCTCCCAAGTTTGTATGCTGGGTCAGGCACTGAGATTGCCACCTCTGAGGCTTCCACTCTTCCACTTTTCTAGGCATAAGCTGCTGCTGTGCCACCAATCCCCTCTGCCCTTGTCCACACCAGCCCTATCTCACAAGTCCCTGGAAGAATGCCTGTACACTTTACACCCCACAGGGATGAGTAGCCCAAGGCACACATCTCCCCTGGCTCTCACCAGTGGGGATCCTTCTCTCCCGAGCACGGCCACCTCAGCAGTGATGTTGCACTCTCCCAGCAACTGGGCCTCAAGGGTAATTGGGATCTCCACTGAGCTGTGAGCCTCAATAACCCCAGAAGGCTCAGAGCTGGAGTACCATGCAGCAGCCTTCTCCTTGTGTTCCTAGAGGGGACAGAATCAAAAGCAACTTCAGAACTGAGGAAACTGGAAACTCCTTAACTCTACCACAAGAGCGACTCACACACACACTTGTAAACATTCTCAGGAGAAAGCAAAAAGGCAAAAGACAAGATGCAAGGTGTAGGTGCTGAGCATCCCCAGGGGGTCCAAAAGTGCTGCAGCCACAGACACGCACTTCTGTGCTGACAGCCTCCTTGAATCACATTTTCACTGCCCTCCAAGCTCTCCCCCTTGAAAACAAGTCAAAGACTGGAATATAAACAACTTCCTCAAGATGTTAAACTGCGTCCTAGGGTTTGTCTTCAAGTTGCTGTTCTCAGAAAACCTTTAGGTTTGAATAGAAACCAGCAAGGTCTTATCCAAGCCCTTTTATTTATTGCCCTAATAACCCCCCAGTAACAGCTGAGGGGAGGAGGTGCATGCAAGGCCAAACCTGAGGGAGAACACAGTAGCAGCCAGCAAAGTCGCTGTCATTCACAAGGGTCAGCTTCTTGTCGTAGGGGACTGTCAGACAGCAGTGCCCAAACGTCACCACAGGGCTGAGCACTCGCAGTGGAGGAACGATGCATCTGGGCAAAGAAACCACCCCAAGGCATTGCAGATACTGAGAGCACTGAGAACTTTTGTCCTCGAACAGCATGGAACGGAGCAGGAGACATTTGTCAGATTGAGCAGAGATTTAAGAGTCCTACAGTGATTAATGACCTTTAACTTCTTTTCACTCAAACCCCTCTTGTCAAGGAGGGGCAAACCTGAGGCTTTGCACTGCAGAGGCTTCCAAATGGCCAGGCAGAGCACGTGCCCTGTTCCAGAGCTGGCGTAGCAGTTTTGCCCCTTCTTTGCCCAAGGACACTTGCAAGGACTCCTGTAACAGTCCCAGTGGTCCATGAGCTCTGGGGGAGCCTTTCCAACGAGGACCAGTGCCCACCAAGGCTCAAGGAACACAAGACTCCAGTGTATCAGTGAAAATGACTCCCTTTTCTCCTACAGCACTCTTGTCCTGCCTGAAAACTGAGTCATCTCTTCCAGCAGTGGAGGGCACAAGGCCTACAGAGTGGGTGATCAAGCTCTCACAGTTCCTACAGCTGCCTCCATTCTTTACCCCACGGGTCTCTACACTGCCTGTCCCCAGCTGCCCTTGCTGGACAAAATGGCAGCTCAGGCCCTGACTGGATGGCTCTGCCTGGGAGAGGGAACAGCACCAGGGAACTGCATCCCTCTTGTCATTCTGCTGACACCCACAGCAGCATAGCAGGATGGAATTTGGCTGCAGCAAGAACAACTTTTGACCTCAACTCTGACAACATTACTCAAAGAGCCAGAGTTAAGCAGTGAAACCTGAGCTGACCTACCACATCAAGGACTGTATTCCTCTCTAAGATCTTTTGCTCTCCCCACTCCTGCCTCGAGCCTCTTCCCCACTGCACGTGCACTGTTGAAGTGAACCAGAGCCCAGCTCTCAGCAGGCTGCTCACTGTGTCCCAAACCAGTGCTGCAGGGTGGTCACAACCCAGCACAACTTCACCACTTGCAGGAAGGAGGACAGGCAAGCCTTGGGAAGTTTGTTACATCTCAAGCACCAAACCCCAGGCCAGCAATTAATGTTGTTCCTGCTATCTTTAGACAAAGGCCTAGGGCCATGCTTGGCTGTGAGCAGGGGTCACATGGGCTGCTCTCCTAGCACTGTTCTCATGTCTAGATGGGCAGATCCAGCTCCTTAAGCAACATTTCTCCTTCAGAGCTGCAACCAGGCAGCGTGCAGGTGCTGGATGCACCAGGAAAGACAAGCAGCTGCAAGGGAAGCGTTGGTACCTGGCTGTGAGGGTCAGTGCCAACAACTTCTTGCCAACACAGTCCACGTCCACCACCAGCTCCAGCTTGTACTCTCTGACAGTGTTGGAACACAGGGTGACCTGGGAGAAGAGAAAAGATGTACAGCAAGGATTTGCTCACTCCCCAAACCTCATCACCCATGTGTGGTGTCCTCCAGTTCTTGTTCCATGGCACAGAAAGGGAAGATTTTGCCCTAATTCTTCTGCTGGTCCATAAGTAGAGCACAGTCTTTGGGAGTAACAAAAGCCTTCTGGCAAGATCAGATTTGTTAAAGGGACGGATTTTTCACCTGACTACAAGGACATAAATGCAGAAGAAGTCTGTTGTCTTGAACGCAACGAGTCCAGCTTTACAGCAGGAAGCTGAGGGCAAAGTGTGGCCCAGCACATGCTGGGCAGTTCATGACTGCAGAGTATTTTCTGTCCCCACTGAAGATCCCTGCAGTGAATACAACTCATCTGCTTCCCAGGAGATGAGAAACGAGACCAGGAAGAAAAGCAAACTGCTTTATACAGT
This sequence comes from Polioptila caerulea, assembly GCA_013397295.1. Classification (NCBI taxonomy): domain Eukaryota; kingdom Metazoa; phylum Chordata; class Aves; order Passeriformes; family Certhiidae; genus Polioptila; species Polioptila caerulea. The sequence continues at coordinate 19,967 of VYXF01004703.1, forward strand.
GATATTCCTCTCTTAAACAGCAAACTTCTGTCTTCATCCTTGCTCTGCCCACTTGCAATCAAAGAAATGGCTCTCAAAAACACAAGAATGGCTTCAGTACTTGACTGTCGCCCTGATTCTTTCAGGTTTTCTAGTGCACTTTCTAACTCGATGTTTGGTAGTTCTTAGTTCACTTTCTCACAAATAGATGCTATTAATAGAAGCTTGTTATGCTAAGACAAGGTCGCTGGAAATTCCTTCTCCTGGGAGTGGAAAGTGACTGATTGACATTTGTCTTGACCAGTGTGATGGGAGAGGTGTCCAACTTCTCCTCCAATCCCTGGTCCTTGTGTAGATACTATAAATATGGAGTCAGATGTTTTTATTAAAGCCTTTTCAGCCTTCTCTTGAGATCGTGTCCTGTGTGTGTGATTGATAGTGACCCACAGCGACACTTGACTATCTGGTGCATGAACTCAGCTTGTGATTTTGGAAACCAACCAGTGCTCCTTGAGGAACATCTTGAGTAACCCAGCTCCCAGAGGCCTCAGGCCAGTGCAGATCTCTCACTCCCACGATGCTCAAAGCTGGCAGCAGAGCTAAAGCCCTCCCACACTCCAGCGAAGCTTCAGCCCCCCTGGCTGGACTCTTATACCTCGATATCCTGGGATCCCAGGGCACGGACGGTCCCTCTGCAGGGACTTATGGTGAATTCCATCGGCCTCCCAAGGCCTGGAGCTCCCTTCCTCCACGACTGGCACGTGGGTTTGCCTGTGAGAACAGGGCCACGAACGCTGGGCCCTCCCGAGCCATCCCCAGGGATGCGCAGGGTGAAGGGCATCGGTGCCAGGGAGCTGTTAGACAGGCAGCACTTCAAGGTGTGAGGAAAGCCTAAGGAAATGACACAAACATCCATTCAGGCATCAATATCTCCCGCCTCCTGGTGTGAATATCCTGGTAGGATAAAACTGTGCTTGGATTTTAGCTCTTTGTTACCTGAACTACAGCTCATTGCAGTGGATATATGGCTTGGCTGGCCAGCTATGTGTGCAGGTGACCTCTCCCACAGCCTGCTTGCCAAGTGTCATTTGAACACAAATGGGGAGGAAAACCCAACTGCAGGCACAGCCCAGGGCTTCTCTGTGCCCATCAACAGTGATCACTGCCAGCCCCAGCAGTGACTCTGGCAGGGAGGCAAGGGAGGCACAAAAAGGACAAATGGCACAAAACGGGCACAAGAGAGGCACAAAAAGGGGATGGCACAATCTCAAATGTCACCGAGGTGACCAGATGCAGGCAATGTCGGCAGCACAGTTAAAAGAAACAGAGATAAAACAGCTGCCCCCAGGTGAAGAAGCCTTAGGAATGAAATCAGGTTAAGCAGGATGCATCTGCCATTATAGAACCATATTCTTGCCTGGTGCCTTTTTTTATTGTGCCACTTATTAAAAAAGAGACAAGAAGTGGCCAGACAGTGACGCTGACTTTCTATTCCTTTGGTCCTGTTTGATCTCACGATGGCAAAAGGCTACCTGAGGCACCAGCAGCCCTGGAATTAACACCCTGAACAGGCTGTGGTGGAGGAACACGAGTGGTGAATGCTCTTGAGTTCAAGTGCTCCGTTTCAGCAGCACACAAAGCTCTCACACTCTGGTGCCAGCCCAGGGCACACTCACCAAAGGAGACATCACCGAAGTGCAGGGCGGGCACATTGAAGTGGAAAGTCGGTCCCATGACACGGCCCCTGTGAGGACAAAAGCAGGAGGCAGTGGCTTTGTTAAAGGGAATCACTAAGGGTTCAGCTGTCCTTAGGGAGGGGGTGGATAAAAGCTGCTGTCAGAGCCACCCTGGGTTTCAAATCAGCCCAGCACCCTGTGCTCAGCACAGCACCCGTGTGGACAGGAGGCAGCCAAAGCAAAGTGGTCAGCAGCTGACAGAATATCTGGGACAGGCCCTCAAGCTGCTGTGGTCCTGAGAAGTGAGTTTTACTTTTCCCATGAGCCCCTTTCTTCTATTTTTGCCACCTCTACCCTTTGCTGAGTGAGGATTTTATCCTTTGCGATGGCACCAGCCCATGGGATGATGTCCTTGGGACAGTTCCTGCTGCACAGTTCCCTGTCTCCCACACCAGCCCTTTCCTGCCTGTGGAAAGGAGGTACCAGAGCACTCTGCACAGGAGTTGGGAGCACAGCTTGTCCCCCACAGTATGGCCATGAGAGGTGAGGTGAGGCTGCTTCTGCCCATTTGGGATGGATCATTAAAAGAAGTTTTTAAAAGCACTGCTGCTGCTGCAGAATCACCCAGGCTGGCCCATCCTCAAAGCCCTGGGGGCCTTGCTGGGTGTTCAGATGGGACATCCCAGAGCAGCTACTGCCCAAAACTGATCCATCCCTCTGCCTGCCATGGCCCAAGGCAGAGGGAGATCCCTGCACGGAGTAGCCATTCCAGCTCCTGGGTACCACACAGGGCAGCAGGCACCCCCACACTAAAGGGATGCCAGAACCAGAGCCAAGACTGAGACCTCAGGAAATACCTTTTTTCTCTGCTCCACCACAAAATGAGGTAGATGGGAGATGATTACCCAAAGACAGCAACAGATGTAGCCAGCAAGCTCCCAAGGCCCTCCTCACCTGATAGTCAGGGTCTCAGGCTTAGAGGAGTTAGCCACATGGAAGCAGAATTCTTCCTCAAACTCCCCCAGGATGGTGGGACAGAAGGAGATGCGGATGGCCTGGAGCCCATATGGTGCCACGATGCCCTCCTGGGGCAGGAAGGTGAAGCAGGAGCCCATGGCTGTGGTTGGAGGGGTGAGGCTGAAGGGAGCCTCAATAGGCCCATTGTTTAACAGGATACCCTGCAGCAGCAGCAAAGCAAAATGGAAAGACATGAGGAATCTTCCTTTCCTGCAGAGGTCTGAGTTACTTTTGAGTTAAATGACTAACACCTGTAAAAGGCAGAAGATGCCCTGTGCTGCTGCATGGCAGAAGCCAAAAAATACAACTTTGAAATACAGCTTTGTATGGCTTTGGGTTTTTCATGCAAAGCAGAGATAACTTCACATAACCAGAGTCACTCTGGGGTTTTCCCACTGGCACAGACCTGCAGCACAGAGCTCAGCATCACCAAGGTCATTCACAGCTGGCCCTAAGAGCAACACTGGGCATGGCAGCATTACCAGTGAAATCACCACAGAGCTGCTGCTGCTGCTGCTGCTGCTGCTCCAGGTGTGCCCAACCCACCATGGGCAGCTTCATTTAATTCAGCTTCCATTGCACCCAGCCTGTTTACTGCGTGTGGGAGAAACCAAAAGCAAAGATGGAGAAAGTTCCTTTGCTTCCTTCCCAGAAACACTTTGCTCTTTCTAGAGCCAGAGGTACACCATGGCTGAAATGTGGCAAGGGACTGATCAGCAAGGGAAAGCTCTGCCAAGCACTTTGACCAGTGCTGAGCCAGGAGGGTGGATGGCTTTCCTCTGACTCCCAGGAATAGGCAGGAGGGACTTGACTGAAAACTTTGCAATGGACTCAAATGTAGCCAGTTTGTTCCAGCTGCTTTTGGACAGCCTGGGCACAAAGGTGATTTGTGCCTGGGACTCGAACAAAAGCCTGTGTTTGACCCAGTGTTGCTTTCATTTTCTAAGCAGTTTTGCAGGAAGCCTCCCAGCTGATTTCCAGGGAAGACTGCCCAAAAGAAGGGATTGAGGTTCCATGAACAAGACACACCTTTCTGACCCCATCAAAAAGATCCAGATTCTAAAAACCCCTCCAAATTTGACTTGTATCACAACTGCCCAAGTAGCCAGGAATTCCACAGGTCCACGAGGCTCACTGCTAGCCCAGGAGCCACCAGCATCCACCCCAGCCCTGCTGCTCACCTCATATCTGTGGGTTGCTCCAACAAAAACCTCCCCGATGTTCAGTTCCTCAAAGTAGAAGCGGACGCGGGGCCCGAGGCCTTCCCCTATGAGGTTCAGGGGCAGCCTGTTCTCACGGCCTGGGGAGAGATTTCTGTTTCAGTAGAGTCATTCCTTCTGCTATCCTGCATTTTCCAGACTGACTCTGTGCTAGTCCCCGACTCTGAGCCGCATGGGACCAGCTCCTGATGTCCCAGGAGAGATAGGGACCCTTCTCTTCCCTCAGGAAATATGGTAGAGGATCCATAGAGACCATCCTTTCTTCCACCCCTATGTAGATAGTGGAACTTTAGGAAATGCCAGAAATTTTGCTCTTCCTCCTTCTGGGTGCACCTCAGAGAGTTTTTCCCAATGGAGGAGGAGCACACTAAATACAGGCAGCATTCAGAACAGCTGAGAGGGAAAAAACCAAAATAGAGGAGATCCCCTGGAAGCTGCAGGGACAGTGGGGATGTGCCAGCACTGGCCTGCTGACCAGGACCCTTCCCAGCAATTCCACAGGAGCCCAGTGATCTNGGGTGCACCTCAGAAAGTTTTTCCCAACGGAGGAGGAGCACACTAAATACAGGCAGCATTCAGAACAGCTGAGAGGGAAAAAACCAAAATAGAGGAGATCCCCTGGAAGCTGCAGGGACAGTGGGGATGTGCCAGCACTGGCCTGCTGACCAGGACCCTTCCCAGCAATTCCACAGGAGCCCAGTGATCTGGGGGTGTATTTGCACCTCGCCTTTGCTGCAGTGAGAGAGGCAGGGGAAGGAGCCGTACCTGAGACCTCACAGTAAACTGCCTGCTTGTAGACCCGGGCCTCCTGGGGCTTAAAGAACACGCTGATTTCAGCTGAACAATTCGGCCTGATCTCGCCCTCCTAAAGCAGGAGGAAACAGCAAAACATTTCTCTTCAAACATCTCATTTCTTGTTTTCAACCACACTCCTGTAAGCCGTTATTTAGAGCATCAGTGACAAGCAGGGAGTGAGTAACACTCATCAATAACACTGATTTTGGAAGCTTTAGTCAGGCTCCTGCCGCCTGCCAGGAGCCCACAGGGCAGAAACACTTTTTGTAACCTCACCAGAATCCCGACGACTTCTCTCTTGGCACACAAAGCCAGCTGAGGCAGGGATCAGTTAAGTGACTTTATTCAGGGATGAGGAGGAAGAGGAGGAACAGAAGCAGGTAAGGAGATTCTCATCTATTACTTAACCTTTGGCTCAAGGGAGAAAATGTCACTGTAGAACAGCATGGGGTCTCCTTGCACCTTCTCCCTCTCACTCTGGAGGCTGCGGGTGAGAAGAGCCGAGCGTTCTTGGTGAGTGGTGTCCACTCCATGCTCCTTCAGAAAATCAGTCAACTTGTCCTTTGCCTGCTGACACAGCGTGTGATACTGCCTGCAGCCACAGGAGACACAAACCCAGCAGGTTGTTTAATAAGCCACATATTTGCAGAGAGAAGTGTAAGAGCAGGAACAGCTCCTCAGCAAAGGGCCAAGAGCCATGGGGTCCCAAATGGATCAGAGGATCACTTGTTCACTCCACACTTGTAAGCTCAGGAGAGGATTCCAAAGCCAGCAGCCTTCAAGAGAACTTCCTGGCTCAAAGTCTTTGTTTGCCACAGCAGCCACCTCAAGTGGCATTTCCTGACACAGAAGTGCTTGGGGGAGGCAGGTAGAGATGGGATGGTTTACTGACCCATAGCCATTCCAAAGCACCAATACCTCCTGAAGCCATGAGTTAGTTTTACTCTTGGGCAAGGTATGTCACTGAAATGGATCTTTCAAACCTACCTCATCTTCAGCTGATCCTCCTCTCCCTGAGTACCCACAGCCTTCCACTGGAAGTGGGCTGTGATATCACTCAGGTTGTGGATGAGCACAGTTGTGCGGTTTGACAGCGAGATGTACGTCTTCTCAACTGTCACAGTACACCTGTCCAGCCTGATGTGGACATCCACAGCTCTTCCATGAAGGCTTGTGTGGGTGTCTTCCCCTGGAACAACGCAAAGGGGAGTCTCTGTTCAGCTTCCTGGCTGATGGAAGCACAAGGAACAGAGAAAACCACAGGCCACAGGAGGAAGTGTCACAGCTTTTAGCTGAATGCGCGGTTCCGTGGATCAGGACATTTATCACACCCTGAGAGCTGCATGTGCACAGCGTGAGGATGTCCTGGACAACCAGCCAGCATTTCACCCTCTACAACAGAACTCTACCAAAGGCTCCCTCATTTCCAGAGCTGTCAAGCCTTCATTATTCCCAACCAACTCCTGGGATTCGTCTGGGCTCAGACTTCAGTACCAAGCTCACCATTCCTGCTGCAGGTGAGTGTTTCCCAGGTGAGATGCAAATAGCAAATATCAGACATGCTCCCTAGAAATGGCATTTATATGGAGCTCTACAATGATCAAGATGACAAACTACATGACTACAAACTGAACACCATGGAAACTATCCTCATCTCCCTTTTTAAAGCCATGGCCACATCAGCCTTTCTGCTGAGAAAGGGCTCTGCTCTGAGGGATGCAGAGAGTGCCCTGTGCAGTGCCCAGCACTCACCTGTGTCGTAGTGCACGACAAGGGACAAGGAATAGTCACCAGTCCTCTGGGGCTGAAATCCCACTGTCACCTGCGTGATGTCACCAGCATCCAGAGTTCCCATGGCCGGAATGACAGAGAAAGGGCTGCAACACAGAGACAGCAGGACTCTTGGGGGAGATTTGGGGCTGTTATCCCTTCTGCAGTCCGGTTCACTTCTGCTCACTTGTGCAAGCAAAGAGCAAACCAACCACAGTCAGCAGAAGACAACCAGACAGAGTCAGCTACTGACTCTAGTGTGAGGAGACCCAGTCCTCACAAGACCCTGTGGGATAAAATGGCCTCATCTCCCCCATCCTCTGCATCCAGCTCTCTGCAATGAGGCTTAAGGGTCATTTGCATCTTGCTTACTTTCATCAGGCATCAGCTCCCTTTATTGACAGAGCTGGGCAAAAGTTATAGCCATGAGGATACCAAGGACCAAGTACTCCTGACAGTTTAGAAACAGAGCTGACAGGGGAGCAAAGCTGGCCATGTTGTGACCAAGGCTCTCAAAGCACCATTCACCTGCACTTTTGGCAAATGCTGTGTGCAAGGAGGCTGCAATCTACTTCAAGTCCCATGGTAAAGTTACCTGCTATAGCCAAAAGTTCTTTTGTCCACTGGTGCCTTAACTGCCATGATTCAATTACTTGATTTTGGGAGAATCGATCTCATTAAAAGCTGCCTCCCACTCCAAGGAAGACAGAAAAATTACAGCTAATTGAATTGCCACATCTGTCCTTCAACACCTATTGCAGGAAGAACCCGAAATATCATCTAACCTTAACATACATTACTTTTTAGTGATGGTGTAACAGCTGAAGTCAAACAGCATTAAGTATTCTAAGAAATCCAGCCTGTTAGGTTAAAGCAGCCATTACTCCATCTCTGTGCTGAAAAATTCTGTACAGAGTCAGCAGATCACAAGCTCCATCTTTCCCTCTGTCACTGCACCCAGGGTCTATTCCATTTCTTTCAGTATTGAATTTGTGATGTTCAGAAACTCTTTAAATCCCTCTGAAGCAAGATCCAACATGCTCTGTAGCACTCAACAGAACAGCTGGCAAGCACATTGCAAAGGATACCAGACTTCATTGGGTATTTATTTTGGTGGTGACAAAACAAGATCTGGAAATCCCAGAGAAAAACTGTGCAAGGATTTACAGGTTCCTGCCTGCATATTTGCACAGTCAAAAGCAGCAGCCTGTTTGAATGGCATCTGAGGAGCCTGCTTAGATAGCTTTGGCAGGCTTTGGTGGAAGCTCCTCTCAGACCCTGACGTTTCACAGCAGAAAAGTCAATTTGCCTTTTGACCTTTGTTTTGCCTGGGAAAAAATTAAAGCCACTCAGCTGCCCCAGGTTAGACAGCAGGTCTGCACTGCATTCCTGACTGTTGCCATCTGTATTTTGTTCCTATTTTTGTGCCTTATTGTTTGGTTAAAAATGCTGTTAATGGTTTAGTCCATGTACCCCTATGTTTTCCCAGATTGGTTTGTCCCTAAGTTGTACCCTCCCTTTGTTACAGAATGTTCTCTGTCAATCCTCAGAAAGCCAACCCCAGACATTGCCCTATTTGGGATTGCCCCACCTTTTGTTCTAGTCCCTTCCCAGTCTATCATTGTTACCCTGCCTTTTTTTCCTGAACCTTCCCTGTCACTCCAACCCCAGAGCAATCCTGCAGGTGTCCAACCCCCTGGGTGTGCTGGGGTGTTACGCAACCCTCGACGCCCCATTGGGGCATGTGACCTGTTCTCCTCCCATCTATCCTGGTTGGCCCCAAAGTTTTATTGGCACCACTCCTACTTCTCCCCTGCAGATTCCTAATTGGGTAAGTCTTTGTATCCACCCCCGACCTTGTTACTGTATAAAAACCCCTGCAGAGCATGCCTCTGGCCTTTCTGCTCCTGAACCCTTCAGCTGCAATAA
>VYXF01004723.1:0-24358 GCA_013397295.1 Polioptila caerulea
TGATTTTGTACACTGGTGCTCTGCAACAACAAAAATTTTCAGTAGCCATAATTATGGTTAATCTTAATGTAATCCTTACTCCTTCACACTACAGGTTCTGAAAGATGTGACAAACTACAGCACTATGGAAACACACTCTTGCCAGATTCTTCAGCAGATGTCAAAGTTACACAGTACCTATCTCCTAGTCTATAAGGTACTGAAAGTGTGAATGGTGTGCCTTCACATACTGCTAAGAGCAAACAGTAGTAGCACTACCAGTAAGCTAGGCCTAATGCAAATACAAAGAGAGATCTGTGCTTTTGGAGACTCTAGTTCAGTCACAGGCAGAAGTGCACTGGGAAAAAGGGAGACCATGTGAAATATATATGTCCCTTGAATTTTTTTAGTTTAGTTAAATTATTTTTATTATGAGCACAGAGTTTATAGCTACACATAAAATAATTTCTTTAGAGCGATTTGAACTACAAAGGATCATATTTATGCAAGACTTCTCTTTCTGCATTTAGAATTACATGTAATTTAAATAGTCACAAGCAACTGCTCTAACTCATTATTTTTCAGGTCCTTCCTTTTACCTGTGTCACTCCTCATTATCACCTCTGCTAAGGTATTAATAAAATTTCATCTGCAGCTTTAGTATGCAAGGGAATAATATTTAAGTCAAGCCATTATGCCATTTGTCTTATCAAGCCTTTAAACTGAAGTGAATACAAGTTCAATCCCTTCAAGTTTTTCAAGTTTAGACCCAAGGCCAGATCACAATGCTGAATTCAATCCCTCAGATTAGAAACTGTACTTGCATAGGCTAGATATGAGGACCCCTGAAAACTTTTGGAGATCAGCTTTTGATTTGATTACAAGCAACTTTGCCCCTCTAATTTTCATATCCTACTTCTCAAATATACTTCATATCAAGAATCTACATTTCAATGGAGGAGCTTCTGCAAATGAAGAATGTTGCAAATCATACAGCCATAATGAAAGGTAAAAGCTACATTAAAATTCACTATGCTCCTCTGCAGGAATACGTAGCAAAGATATGAGTAACATAAGTTCACATGTGTCTGCACTAAAATAGTCTCTGCTGTACACTCATCCATTAATGGAGGGAAACAAAGTGGCGCTTAAATAATGCATACATATTCCACAACTGCTCAGGACTGAAAATGGATACCAACGCAAATAAATAAGTTTAAAAATAAAGCCAAGAACTGTACAATTTCAAATCATAACTTTGTCAGAACAGGAGAACTAATGTCTGTTCCAGAGTAAAAAAAAAATAAAAATTAACAGGACGATGATGAGTCACTAATAATGCATCTAAAATCAAAATACCTGACATAAGCAATAGGACTCACTTTAACACCACCTCAAGGTCTCATGAGAATAAATCTACTCCATTACTATAATACATGTAAGTCCCTAAGAGGACTTTTACACAGACACTGATTGAGCTTGACTTTGCTTATTTAGGAATGGGTCACTAATTCAGCATTTTGGAAATGAAGGAAAATAGGAGAAGATACATGGGGCGGTCTCATCAGGAAAGCTGTATTTTTGTATGTCCTTTTGGTTTTGTGAACTTTTCAGTAATCCACAATTGTTTCATACATTTCTCACCTTTTTATTCTGCTTCGTTTTTCTTCTGCTCCATTTCATTCTCTTTTGTTTCTCTTGCTTGCAGTTATACAATAAAGGAGACAGTTCTGCATGACAGGAACACAAATTACACTGGAGTTAGTCACACTCTTCATGTAAAATCGTTCCACAGATTTCAGAAACCTTAAAAGGTCAATATTGTTTACAGGGCAACAAGATCAAAACCTGAGATCAATCAACTAAGTACAGCTTCAAGTGCAAATAATTCAAAATTTAAAAGCACAGCAAAAAAGGGAAAATTAGAGGCAGTATTGAAAGGTGTATAAAAATGCACAGCAATCAGACTGGTGAGCCTGCTAGCAAGTCCTTCATTCTGCAAAGGAAGATAACTCTATTCACCAAGCCAGCCTTATAGATTGCCACTGAGCCTTTGTGTGAGGTCTCAGTTTACGCCCTGAAGTGAGAACTTTGATTTCCCTGATTTTATTTGGAAAAATATTGCTGGTAATCGAAATTTGGCATTCTCCCAAATCCAATAGAAGTATTATTTTGATGATGGAAACACCTTCCGCATCCATATTTTGCACTGTATAAGTGCTGTAAAAAGACTATGCTTTGTGAGATGGTGCGTTGCTTACACATATATTCACCACTTTGATATATACCCCTTGGATACATTTCACAGATTTGGTTCATTTAAAAAAATTTTTTTTTTTAAAAATCTTTTATCCTCTCACCTCCTGTACCATAAGTCAACGTTTTAAAAGAGAGTTTTATTTCAAATTCTGGACAGCTTTGCAGAGTCATCCTTAAAAAAATGTCTCTCTGATATATATTTTCTCACTTATTCACTGTATATGCCTAATACTATATATATATGCAAAGAGAAAGGGGAAGGGTGTTTAATCTCCCAGTCCTTGTCTCAATCCATGACACATCTGTTATATTTTCTCTCCCCTGTCCAGCTGTAGAGGGGAGGGACTGAATGGCTTTTGTGGGTTCCTGACATCCAGTCAGCATCCACCCACTCCAATTTCAAACACAGCTATTAATAGAGCTTCATGCTTACCTTAGTAACTTTTTCACCAATCAAAAGGTGCTATTGCTGCCATCATCCTCTTAACAACCCTGGCTGTTATTAAATGAACATTAAACTCCTAACAGTAAATGTAGGGTACTTTTGCTCTTCAGTTTGCAGTTGCTAACAAAAATTACATTCAGGTTTTATATCATTTTGCATCCCTTTTTTATCCAAAGATTACACACTTCAGCTGACACATTTTGAGATATGTGAAAATACAGGGCATTTGTGAGATACGAAGAGTATACAAGGCATGTGGGGTGACAGTCCTGAGAACAATCACTTCTTTTCCCTTCCCGAGGTCATAGATAACATTGAGAGACCCTTCACTGGAGTCTGTAAAACCCTGCTAAAGGGTCCCTATTTACCTTTTTCAGGCAGAACTGCATTAAGAAAAATGCAGTGGTAATTACCACATTCTGTAATTTCTATGCAAATTATATGTGGGGTTTCAAGTTGATAGCTGAAAAAGGCTGAAATTCTTTTGCATTTGTGAATTCCTATGACAGGAGTAATCCTCAGTATCCAGAGAGAAACCAGTCTCTCTCTCACAAGTTCTGTTTTATTTGCCTTAAACAGTAGGGGAAACCTAGTGCTTTTTCTCTCTTGCACACTCTATTGTTCACAAAACTTTGTTTCTAGAAACTAAAACTAATTCCAACTGTGTATCAATATTCCTTACACATTTAGGGGAGACAAGTTGTATCTTCACATCTTTTTATACGATTCATCTTTCTTTAAGTTGTAAAACTGTGGAAATATAGGCTGTTTTTTCTAACACCTGAACCATGTAAACAAGACATTATTTCCACTTGCAGCAAAAATAGTGTCTTTGTGTGCAAGAGAGGGATGTTCAATGTAATGGATGACGATTATGGCCTCAAATAAGTCAGGAGAAATGAACTATGAATAGTTTCATGCTAGATGTACTTTTTAAGCAGACAGCCATGTCTTGAGGCAGTCTCTAGTGCTTCCATTCCAATCTGTTCAAAGTGTGTTCATCATCTGATGAAATTGTTATAACACTGTATAAATGTTCTTGCCATTTACCCCAAAGCAAAGAAGCCCTTAAATTCTGACTGTGTGAGGCATTCAGACATAATACTGCTCTCCTTCAGCTTAACAGAAAGTCATCTCAGCCACCTGAGTGAATGGTACCTACAACAAACATCCATAAAATATTAATGACAAGAGCTGTTTCTTCTTCCATGGCTGGTGCTCTCTAGAGTTTCAATTCATGTTTCTCCGTTCAAGCAAGTCGGTTATGTTCCCTGGCCTGCCCTGCAGGACAGCAGATGTATTGGACTTGGAATGCCCTTTCATCACCCTGAACACAAGCTGCAAACCCAGCACTTGCCTCTGACAGGCAGAAGCACAGTGAGGTTCATGGGTCCAGCTTATCACACGGGCTGAGGAAGCTCAACATGTTCAGAAACAGCAACCCACACATTGCAAGCGTTGAAGGGAATCTTGCCTGGAAGGTGTCTGCCTAATAACATGTTACTGGAAATGTCCTTTGACTCAGATTTGCTAAACCTGACAACGAAAACAACAAATGAAAGAAGTAACATCTCTTAAATTTTGTTCGATTCAAGCTCTCCAGAGGGGAGAAGAGCAAATAGAAACTAAACAAAACTAATATTTCTATAGTATGCCAAAATAAAAACCTTCCTGAATGATTCTTTGCTGGTAATGTTTAAGGGCACATCACTTACAGTTAGAAATCCTACAAGTAGTTCTAATGTGAAAATTTAAAAATAAAACCAGCTTTCATTTTAGTGATGTATTCCTTTCAGCTGAAAATATCTGTTTTCCAGTATTGTTCTCTTACCTAAAGGACAAAAATCTTCAAAACTCTAATTTCTGGCCTTTAGTGCAAAAAATAACCCAATGCTTCTTATGCCTTCCTCAGCTCACCTCTGACAGCACGAATATGTATTAAGGACAACTTGGGTTTTGTGTCACCTGGACAAAATATTTCTATCATGTTTTAGTTTTAAACCTGATTCACTAAGGCTTCAGGTTTTAGAACTGAATACCTACATCTTGATATCTGCAATACATGACCCAGACATCTGAACAATTAGCAAGAGGCCCATATTGAATGTACAGGAGCACAGCGACTCCTACAACCAGCTCAGTTTCAGATACTTTGGCTGTGATTTTATAACAAATCTAAACACACTTTCAGAGGTAGTGAGTAAGCAGGCTCATGCCTTGCAGTTTTCTGAAATGGTCTGAAGTATTTTGAGGTACAAAATGTGCACCCACTAAGAAAACAGTTTCAATATTTAAAGCATAAATAGTAGCAATAACTCACTAGACCATGTCATGGTTTAACCCCAGCCTGCTGCCAAGCCCAAAGCAGCTGCTTGCTCACTCGCCCACCAGTGGGACCTGGGTGAGAACAGGAGGGTAAAAGGTAGAGAACACATGGGCAGCGCTAAAGACAGTATAATTGGGAAAGCAAAAGCTGTGCACGAAAGCTGAACAAAACAAGGGATTTAATTCCCTGCTTCCCACGGGCACACAGGTGTTCAGCCATCACTCCAAACGTTCACTCCTTCCTCCTTTTCCCCCCCACTTTATACACTGAGTGTAATGCTATATTGTCTGGAATGTCCCTTTGGTCAGTTTTAGTCACCTGCCCTGGCTGTGTCTCCTCATGGCCTCCCAAGCAGCCCCAACTTCCTCACCAGCATGGCCTTCAAAAGGCAGAAAAGGCCTTGGCTCTGTGTAAGCCCCACTCAGCAATAACCAAAACATCTCTGTGTTATCAACCCTGTGTGTTCAGCACAAATCCAAAACACAGCCCCATCCCAGCCACTGGAAAGAAAATTAACTCTACTGTAGCTGAAACCAGGGCACACCACCAATCCTGTATCCTAATATATTCAAAATTGCCATATCGTTTCAGAGGTAAACTTGGTGCAGCAGGAAGAGGGGTGGAGAGGAGCCTTCTTTTATTAGCTGGTATGCTCAGTTTCCTGCAAATTTAGCCTTATGCCATCTGTACTGTCTTTGCTCTTACAATAATGCAGCTTCTCCCAGAACACCTTGGGTGCCCATCCTATACAATAACTCAATCATCTCTTCTGTCCCTTGAGCCATACTAAAACATCTCCAGTTTCTTCTCAGGTCTCGAGAGATTTGATAGCAAGAGCCAGAAAAGACAACTCTTAGGAAGCCAAGCTAAAGATAAATCTAATGTGATATGTAAACCAACAAATGCAACATCCCAAACAGTTTAATTCTTTTACCTTTCTCTGATTTCTAGAGAGCTTCTTATCCCAGGAAGACATCCACATTGAAAACAGCAAGCAGAACAAAATAAAAAAAAATATACAGGAAGCTTCGTACTGTAGTATGACTGCCTGGACAGGGATAATCAGAAGAAATAAATGGTCAGGAAAATAGAATTATGCACTTTGTGATGACCTGTCAGGGTCAGGAGGTGACACACTATCTCTGCTGTTCATAGTTTATCTGACCCCTTAAATAGGGAAATGGACTGCAAGTTAAATCAGATGTTCACTTTACCCTAAATGCAGGGAACACAGGAAACTTCATCAATGTATCAGTTCTGACCACTACAGAGAAAATAAAACATATCACATCTAAAAAAATGAAAGTCAATCCTTCAGACCTGCCATTCTTCAGAAAACAACAGACCTTTCTTCATGTCAAAAAATGAGCCTTTCTTGAGTCATTATAATGACTACAGTATAGTATTTATAGTATTTTACTATTTATAGTAAAACAGCTTCAGAAAAACTGAGAGAAGGTGGACATTAGTCAGTAGTGCATTGCTAGGAAAAGGAAAAGGTGAGGTCTGGTAATTATTTTGGTTCTTATTTTCTGTTCTAGGAGTAAAATTATATTTTGAAGAATAAAATGAATTATTTAAAAGATCATATTGATTCAATCTGCCAAAAAGACACTGCAATATCTATTTTTCATTAACAGTTTTCTTAATATACTGTATGATATATACTAACAAAGACATTTATCAAATCAGCACCAATGTGGGGAATTTTAATAAGGCAAGCCTTTACCATCACACAGATTATGCCCATTTATTATCTAGTACCTCAGCCTTTTTCAGTCTCTTTTCCCAAAACAATCTGCCTCCAGCTACTATCCAAATTTGTCCCTGTAAAATGTTATCATGAATCTTGAAAAACTGTGAAAAACAAACAAAAAATACTTTGGTGCCATAAGGATTGCTATGATGAGGACAAGAGAAAAAAAACATATTTGTAGCAAACAAAAAGTGAGTCTTTTCTTCACAAAGGCCTCTTGAACACATCAGTATCTTTAACTGTATGCACATGCTCAAATTCCAATGGCTTCAGTAGGACTTTATAAGCTCCTTACAGTTAATACTTGCTGAAATGTTTTTCAGAACACTGCTGATTTTATTCATATGCCTGTGTTTTACCAGAATCAGTTTCATGTTGGTGAAGATTAAAGGAAATACTATTGGCTATGAGTTTTCTTTTTATCCAATTCAAGCCATGGAAGGCAAAATATAAAAAGAAAGTCTCTGGCTTTTCACCCATGAAACACAGATATTTCCTACAGTTCAATATTAAGGACTGTGTGTTTTCATCTCTTAATAATTATGGTAGTTTTACGGCTTCATCTGCTCATACCTCATCAAGATGGCCTTCTTTGCTATGCAAGACTCTTTCTCTGCCTTTCTTGATGAAATTAAATGCTATTAAAAAAAAAAAATTGAAATTGAGTGAATACAATTAAATGGGATGGCACAAGGTGCAGTGAAAAGGACCCAAATATGCCGAAATGATACTCATTGAAATCTAGAAATCAGTTAAAGAATTGAAATGAACAGGACAGGAATTCTCTTGAAAGGTATTCTAGTAGCACAGTGGGGCTGGAGTTTCAGCTGATGGGCATTTCATGGGGTCTGCACCTCTGGTTTGGCTCAGGCAGGGCCTGGTCCTGATGTCTCTTCTCTTGGCAATGTTAGGGCCTGACGGAGTTGAGTGAACTCTATCCAAGATTTTTGATCAGAGAAAGTCACATCCAAAAGACGACACCACAGAGATAATCTGTACATACACCCACATCGCTCTTTATTTATCTATGCCTTTTGTAACCATTCCTCTTTGCTGAACCTTACCTTATTTTCTTTTCAAGATTGTAATGCTTGAATTAAATGAGTACGTTCCCTTTTTTTCCTTGCCTGATGTAACATCTGAAATAAGTTAATAGAGTGATGCCTTTCGTGCACTTATGTATTTTGTGAGCACAGGGAAGACACCAAAAGGAGAAAACTATTTGTTCTTTCAGAACAGTCCAATGTCCCTAGTAAAAAATAGAACACTGAGAAAAACCATGGCATCAGAAATATGCTGGTGAAAGACTAATTTGCATGGTTGAAGAGGGAATTCAGTAAATTCACTGTAACATCTAGAAAATCTTTAGCATTTATATATATACACATATGTATGCATTTAAAACTAGATTTGCAATCTGGTGTTTTAAATAAAACAACATTTTCATAGGGCTATTATTTAAACTTCTAACATTTCTAAAACAGAGATAAATGTTCTTCCTTAAATACATACACTCTTAACAAAAAAAAAAAAATTAGAAGGTAGAAGACAATAATTTTGTCTCCATATCTAAACATTTCTTTACTGCACTTAATTACCATCAAACCATTTACTGCTTTCCAGCAAAGGCTATAAATCTTTTCCTATTGCAATCCATGCCAAAACCCTCCCTTGTTTGCAAGTGGTCCATATGGAACAAGGCAGTTAGAAAAATTCAGGGATTGAGGAGTCTGTGCAAAAACTGCTGGTTCCTTTGCACCTAGTTGAGCTCAGAGAGCATTTAATAGTCTGGACATAACCCAGAATAACCATGAATACCGTGAATGTATGTGTCTGGGAAATAGGTACTTATTTATATTAGCAGAATCTTCAAAATGTTCTTATTAAATAGGACCAAAGATCTTTGTGTTTAACACACCTCTGGATAGCCAGAGTGAATGCATAAAACCAATATAATTACATAATAGAGTGAAAACTAGTCCTTTAGTGTCCTGACAATTAACAACTTGATATCAGCTAGTTCCTTCTTAAAGAAACAAATTATCAAGAATACTCAGAAAAGAAGCTAGATTTAGGTGGATACAGATGGGGTGAGAAAAGACAGTGGTAAAATGAAAACATTTAAAGTACAAGGATTACTCAGACAGAATGAACAGACTTCCTGACCCCTGTAAATATTGCAGAGAGATTTCTGACTCCATGGAGAAAATAAAATTTCATATACATCTGTGTCAGCCTACCAAACAAACTAAGAAAGGGAAGGAAAATACAGCTTTCTGTTTTCACAGTCCATGGTTAATTAGCATTTGATTTACAACAAATCTCAATGACCATATCATCTACATTGCTAAGAGATGAGTAGGATGTGATATATGTAACCATTGTCCTTCTATCAATTTTTATCTATTTTGAACTTCAAAACAAAATTTGCCATTTACTCCCATTTGAGTAAAGTTCATATTGAGTTATATTCTTAGGCTGCAATAAGATAATGACTTGGAACTCATGCTTAGAAAATTATTATTTAAACAGCTCTCAGAATTTTTTTTGGTGACAATGAGTTTGTTGGATCTAAGCCCAGTGATGAGTTGTAGAGAGCATGTCAGAAATTGATATTATGACCTTTATAGAAAAAAAAATTCCCCTAACCAAGAGCCTCAGAAAATCCAGACTGAGAGCATCCCACCAGGATAATTTAGCTGGTGATATGCAGTGACTGATTCATACAGATGCCTCGTTTTTCTTCCTCATGACATGCATATTAGAGCAATATTAACAAGCTAAGTATGCTCTTTGTCCTACTGCTGTCATTTTAAATATCCTTAATTTCTACAGAATCTGCATTAAAATATTTTTAAATTCAGTATTTTTATAACAGATATTTGCCTCTGAAATTAATGTGCACAATTTTATGTCTAGAGCTTAAATAACACTATTTTGAGTTGGTCTGCTTCTAATGTCTCACAATTTGTACTACAATTAGACCATCAGAAGCTTGCAATACCTGCTTATGAGCATTAAAAAAAGATAAAGATTTACATTAATGTTTTTAAACTTCAGACTTATGGTAACAACATAGTATGATTGGATATTTGTTCAACAGCTATGAGGTTGAGAAAGATCCCTACCAAAGCAAGAAATCTGTATAGAACAGAAAATTTCAAGGCAGCTGGAGACAAGAAACACAGCAAGTGAAAAGGTCCCACAACTTTCACCCTGCTGGAACACACCAAAGAATGCATGGAGGATAAAAGACTGAGGATCCCTCTGATGTCAACATTACTGCAGCCATACTTTTTTCTGTCCCAGCTAGCAAGCACAATGGAGGAGGAAAAATGGCCAAAGACTGAACACAAACCATCAGAGGCAGAAATTACTCCACATCAAAGACAATGCAATATTAATATCGGCAATAGAAGGCTCTTCTTTATCTACCCCATCAGCAACCAGCTGCCAGCTCCCTCTTTCTCCACACCCTACACAGGCACTTTTCAGGTGACCATGAGACCTCTCTCTCTGTGCTTTGCAGCACTAGCACATTACTTGAGTCTTTCACTTCAAAGGTGAACTAGCAGCATGTCAAGTCTGACATCACAGACAGGCCAGAAGTATCTGGTACAGCAGTCAGGAAAATGGAAGTAGGAATGGACTGACCTCTGGGAATAGAGCAAGCACCTGTTAAAAGGAGATGAACTCATAGGCAGCTCATGAGGGGAGGATGATAATGTTAGTAACCTTGCTCTGAACCTTGCTCTCTCAGTAAGAACTATTTCTCTGATTTGCCAGCCATCACATTTTGCCACTGTATATTCAGCAATCATGTATAAAATTAACAACTTTTACTTTATAAATTTGGTTAATTAAGTCAGGCTTTTAGCGAATGTATGCAAGTTTTTGCTTTCTGCTTCAAGCTTTAGACACAGCTTCAAGACACAAGATAGTGGAGGCTGTAGCACTAAGGAGCAAGACTTTATACAGCTACAGTCTTTTGTCTTTGTCTATATCCTTACATTAATGTTTCCCCCAAATCCTATCATTATTTAATCTCTCCTGATGGATATGCTCATGTCATCTAAATTCTGATTACTAACCTGTCTGTATCTCCATGCCCATTATCCACTAACACAAATGCTCAAACTTGCTCAAGCTCACCTGTGATGCCCAGTTCTGCTTCGTGAATCTGATTCCTGCACCCTGCAGACATGAGATGGTTGGCATGGGCAGATGTATGGCCATAGGACCTGGATGATGAAGTTCCCAGAAGCAGGAAGAGAACAGGTGATACTCTTGTGCATATCAGGAAAGATAGATACTTTGGACAGGAAGGGAACTTTTAATACACAAATGTGACTGACCATGCCTTGAGATGTGAGGTAGGTGCCAGAGCTGAGGATGGAGGGGCTGGCACAACTTAAGCAATGAGGTGTTGTCTGCTTAATTCCTGTGTGGAAACATGAATCCTTCATGTGTTAATAGTGTACAAATGCACTGTATGTTTTATTTTTGTTTATTTTTCCAGTTGTCATTTATATATGCATCAGTAAGGAATGGCAGGCAAGCTATTTATCCATAATTTAATTTTCTATATTTAAATCAGAACTACATAATAACCAGTGAATCTGTTATTGACTTAGTTTCATCCCTCTCTCTGTTTCTCTAAATGAAGCCTTCACAGGAACAAAATTTCTGGACTGAAGGAGAAAAGAGGGGATGGAGGATGATATCCATGCTTGTCCTCACAAAAAGGAGTTGATAACAAGAAAAACCTGGAACACAGAAGAAATTCTGCACTGCCCCCTCCCTTTTACCTCTAAACTTAATGAACTCACAGCATGAGCAGGTCTAAAAGAGGCTAAAACAGGACTCAGACTTTTGGTTACTACAGCTCTGCTTATAAAACACAATAAAGTAAAAAACCAAACAGCATTTAGTTCATCCAGAAAACCTTTCAGTCAGGATATATGACCTGTAATTCTGCAAACACTCAAAACAATTTCCTCAAAGTGAAGCATTTAATCTACAGAAATGGAACCAGACATAAAAATGGATTTAACACAACAAATGGTCTACATGTACTTAATTTAACTCATGTATCTAATTTAGTGGGTTTTGTAAGCTAAGATGGATCTAGGTGCTTAAAAGACTATTGCACAGAGTTTCTTCATCAAGCTGTTCCCTCAAATCATACCCTGACACACCTTTATTTCAACTCCTCTGGGACAGGCTTTATCATAAAAACTATTTTGTTGAAGAAAATTTTTTCTTTTTGCATCCCAAGACCATAAATGAAACCATTTTAGAGCTCCCAGGCCAATAGATACAAAATTTCAGTTGTGTCAAGTCCTATACCTGCAGGTAGAAGCTGAAAAGATGCAGAAAGTTGAAGAGTTTAAGCAAACAAGGAAAATTTCAGTAACAGCAGGTATTTCTGTGGGTTGTGAAAAATGTGTGAGAGTTTTGTTTTGTTTTTTAAGAGTATAACTAAGATGATTAGGCTGTAGTGTCTCAATGTTAAAAACTTCAAAGTCAGTTTTTAGTCTGGTGTTTGTCTTCTTAGAGGTTTCTTCTCCAAAACATGGGCCATCTGTATATTAGTCACTGCACAGTCATAAAACTAATTCCCCTGGAAGGTATTTTCACAAAACAGTCTTATTAAAAGCAGGAGAGTATGACCAAAATGGTAATTTCTATCACTTCAATGCCCTAAACCAATTTCAGACTCTTTCTACTTCTGTGTAAACACCACTTCATTGCATTGACTTTCTCTTGCAGTTCACATGCTGTGAAGAACCAATTTCATTCTTATTTATGCCTCAACATATGTTAAAAATCTGTTTTCTGACATGGGTTGAAAAATTACTACAGGGGCTGTACACGTGCTGGGAGCCTTGGCAGGTACCACATGTTTAGGAAGCACCTGGGAGAAAATCAAGGGAGCCTCTGTCCCTGGGGAGACTCTGCCTGACAGAACCTCAGGGGAGGGAAAACTCCACAGCTGAGCTGCCAGTGACTCCCCTGGTGGAGGCAGGCAGACCCTTTGTTGCCTGGGAAAAATCCCTGGGGAATCTGGCTGTGGAAGGAGCCTTAGCAAATAAAAGCAGTGAATCCCCCTCCAGTCCAGACCATTTCCTTAATCAATAAACAGCTCTCAGATATAATATTTGCTGCTTCTGAGCTTTATTTTTGTCCAAGAAATCTTATCAAAGAGAATCCTCCCCAGCTCTCATTACAGCAGGACCAGACACATATTCCAGCACAGAGCAGTAATATGAGATTTTCCAAATCACCTGCATTTTTTGGGTTAGACAACATAACTACCATTTTGGCATACAAATTGAGATTTTATAGCCTCAAAATTTATTCCATTTTCCAAGAACTACCTGAAGCCAGTAGGCCCATATTAAGTAGGACTTATTAAAATTGTGTTAGATTGATTGATTGATTGAATCCTCAAAGATCTATGTGAGTCTTGGTACTGCTGAGCATGGCAGCATTTCTCTAAAATAAGTTATTACTAGAGCTAGGTCCATACATGGTTTAAGCAAGAGAAGTTACTATTGGTTTTGTCCCTTTTGCAGGTCAGCAGGTATCCTTTCCTAAAGACTGGACAGAGCCTTGAACCTACCTGCAGAATAAATGCCATAACCATTACCTACCTTGATTCTTGATTTCTCTGCCTCTGTTACTGCAGATTTCCATCTTATCTCACTAACTACTGGATTAGAGGAAGAGAGAAGGAATATGTGACATTTCAGCCTAGTGGTGATATCTCCCAGCAGAAATATTGTAGTTGAGATCCTCCTGTCTAGAAGTGCTTGGATCAATACCATGAATTGGACTGTGGAGCTGCACAGATGCCAAATAGGGGACTTGAACTATGGTGCTTAAGCCCTAGTGGGCATCAGCATTACATATGCACTGCTTTTGGCCATTGCTTTCCAGCTCTGGTTGGCCACTCTCTTATCTAAGAAAGCATTTTCTGTCCACAGATTTTTCTGCAAAAATACTGCAGTCTGTTTCTCTCAGGACCATGAAATACCAAAGTGCTTTTAAAACTTAGGTGCTGTGACAGTTACTTTCTGTAATTAATCCCCAGAATTCAAATTCTCAAAACATTGTTCTTTATCCTATTTTTGAACCCTACATCCTCAACATAAAGTTTAACAAGGAGAATGTTTCAACCACGGGATATTGACAACATAATGATGCTTTGAACTAGTATTTGCATTTCTCTCAGAAGACCACACAGGTGAAACCCTGTTCTTCTGAAAGTCAATAATAATAATGTCATTTCATTACCTTTGGGGACGGAGGCTCAAATGCAGCCTTAAGTGAAGAAAAGAAAGCTCTATTGCCATGGTGACTCTGAAGAAAAGGGGAAGAAAAGGGGAAGAAAAGAGAAAGATTTGGACAGAATGAGAAAAAGGAAAGCATCTCTAGTTTCTAATATTAAACTCAAAATTCTAGTTATTAACTAGCATATTTAGTATATATAGACAGAAGTGGAGCTCTTTGCAGTAAGGAGGGCTTAGGCAGAAGCTTACCATGGCACACATACTAAAAGTTTGTTCCTGTGTACTTCCGCAAAACTCTTCAGAGAGAACACAGGCAAAACTCTTTCACTTGTAAAAACCAAGCAGGGAAAGTAAAAGCAGGTGACTACAGTACATCTAAGATTGGATGTAATTGCTGGTATGAACTGTAAAGACTTTCTCCCTCTTAACAAAAAAATGCAGAGAGGTTGGAACTAGATGATGTTTAAGGTCCCTTCCAATGCAAACCATTCTATGATTATATAATTTTATAACCTGGATTTAAGTTTCCTACTCTTTGAGTGCAAAACTCTTCTCAAAGGATTTATGGACTGCTCTTTCTTCAGTTAATCATTCCTCTTTACATAACATCTGACCCTTGAAATTACATTAACATACCATTAACAGCACCATTAATATTGGTATCTTAATACAGAAATTTATCTTACAGTGTATAATAAAATAAAACTGCACTTCTCAGCATTAAATGTGTGAGCTAATGTAAAATTCAGTCTCATAATGTGGGACTGCAATCATCATGTCACTAAGACTCAAAGTTTAGCAGTATAAGGCTGCACTGGATCAAAAGTGCTTCATTGTCACTGTTTTATCAGCGATTTTCAAGGCAGGTGGTTGTTCACCTGTGTATGTTAATTTCTGATAAAATCTGCTTTAATTAGATCTTGATTAGGATATTTGCTTTGTAGGAAACTTACTAACGTGTTTCAGAGACGAGTACATGAAGTCACATCCAAAGGGCAGGAATGCTTCATAATTCTAATTCTATGGCAATATGAATGCAAATAAATGCAAGCATTGATTCATACATCATTTATAATCTAGGAAATTTACTGCAGTATTCCTAATGTCCATCCAAATATCTTTTCTCTGAAATAATATTAAACTCCTAATTCCCAAACTAGGCTTCTCAGATGCCTTTTCCTATTGAAAAAAAACCCAAAATCTTTTGTTATTTTGAAAAATATTGCTTTTCATTTCCTTGGCTAATCTCTGATTGACCTTCAGAAAAGGTCAACACCTTTAACTCCTTCTGCAAAAATACATTTCTACTTTGATTCTTTCTTTATCCATTTCCCACCCCCGCCACCCCCAAATCTATCCAATTATTAAAGATATCCTTTCAAAAGCAACCTCTGAAAGGCATTCTATAAAAAAAATTAAAAATCAGACAGTTCAAATAAGCCACATCAATAACAAAAGAGGAAGATCAGTATTCCAGACATGGAGTATATCATATTTTTGACAAGCTTTTGGACATTGTAGAAGTAATAATAAATCTCTTGGGGTTTTTTTTATACAGCTATTCAATAAGTGATTCTTTTTTCCACACATGATCAAGCTTTTTCTGAGTACATCAAAGGCAAGAACATTCAGAGAAGTCACCTACGCAGGTTAATTTTTCTGTCTTGTATATTTCTTGTAGTACATTTTGTTGTGACTTAAGTGAACCTATATTTGGCATTCTTTATGTTCAGATGACAGGGACTGTGTATGTGACTGGGCCTAGCTTACACAAATCTGATTTATAAAAGACAGAATTAAAGCAAGTTCTTAATTTGTTTGGTGAATGTGCAACAATATATTAGTTGCACAAATTTTAAACTATTCAGTATTTGAAAGCTGTTACAGGTAAAATAAAGATCAAAGAAAACACTGAGTTTGGGCTTCTACTCCATGGAAAACATAATTTTCTGGTGGCAACTAAACCAGCCACTTTTCAGGCATGAAAACAGCAAATATGACTATTGAAAAAATAGTTTTTATATCCTTTCAGGACTTGGAAACTTTTTTTCATGAGGAAAATGCAAACACATTTTGATAGAACTGGAAAAGCAGTGTTTCAACACAGTTATTGGGTGTCTGGTTCTTTCCTGAAGAATTCAGGTCCTTTTAAGAGAGAAAAGACAAGTTTGGGGTAAACAGTTCTCTTGGACACATGCAGAAGATTCAGGAAACAGCAAGCATCCTTGGCTTCCTTCCTGGATAACCTATGAATTAATATTTTCAAGAATTGAAAAAACTCTAGTATTTTGATAAATACCAAAGGGAACATGAAAGAGATTTCTATGTCTGCCTTTCGTTAGGCTGTTGTTTTGGTGGAAAAAGTTACCATTTGTAGGAAGTTTCCCCTTTTTCAGTCATCCAAGAGAACTAGAAAGAATTATTCTTTCGCCCTGAAAATTATACTGGACCGCTGATCCTCCACTGGTTGCCAAGATTATATTATATAGATTACATTAAAAGATGGCAAGATTTGTTGAAAAATAGTGAAAATCTGCTCTAGGGTAGAGACTGGAAAAAATGGGCATATATATTTCCCTGCTAGTGTAGGTAAACATGTATAAAGAAATGCTTGAACTGACAGCAGTTAGCAAAAAATAAGTGTAGCCTCTCTACAGACAGGTGTCATCCTGGAGGGAAAGTAACAATTGAGTGGAAACATTAAGTACAGAGAAACAGATTGCTGCTAGAGTTTAGTGGGTCTATTTGTCATATTTACTGTGGGACTATCTGAAGCACTTCTACCAGAAGCCAACAGGCTGTCTTTTCATTCATAATTCATACTGTTTGCAATACAATGATCCTCTGTCATAATGAAGACAAAGATTTCTCATCTCTGTAGCATCTTTTGTCTAGGTGAATCACAAATCACTTAAATTTCACACTACTTAAACATATTGATTTTTTTTTTTTTTTGCCAGACACTGAAATGGGGCTGTTATTCCTTGTTGCGCCAAGAGAAAACTGAAACAGATGGAAAAGCCAGATTAGTGACCCCTTGACAAGTATCTCTGCCTCCTCTTCCCTACAATACAGTAATTGAATTGTGAAGGCTCTCTATTTTGTAAACAATTCCTGCAGTTCTGCAGTTCTGCAGTTCAAGCATCATAAGATATTTTTCTTGGAAAATCTTCTGTTGCAAATATTCAGCCATGATTGGAGTGTATGCATGGGGCAGAAGATACAACATTAGGGCTATTCCCACACTATATATCTGAGACCAATCTCCTAGAATAACTTAAAACAAACTGCAGTAAATTTGTGGTGACATTCTTGTGCTCGAGAACCTAGAATTCAGACCTTTGATTCTTACATTTTCAGAATGCCTAAAAGTATTACTTTTCCATTTTTTCTTCACATAATTTTAAAACTTGCTTAACATCTTGCACATTTTTGACAATACAGGTTTGAAGTACATAATTTTACCATGTTTTTCTGACCTTCATTATTAGGATAAGTGGTTACATTTCCTTTTTCAGTGCTGTTTTTGTTCAAGTTGCATTTTCAATCTTCAAGTTTACTTTTTTAAAAATTCGTCCAAAATTAAATGGATTTAATTTTTTCCTGCCATTCTGCCTACTTCTGCCCATGCTAAAAGAGCAGCTAAAGGCAGGTAGCATCTGTTAACCTCTGCAAACCACTGTGTTTCATCCTACTCCTGTATGATTGTTAACTATTTTACCCCTGAACAAGAAGGGAATTTTTTTCACATATCACTACAAAATCCCTTTCAGATGCTTGCTACCCAGGTACAATTGTCACAGATTTGTCCTGTGTTCTGTACCAGTTTTAAAATCATAAAAGATCACATTGAACCTGGCTTTTGCCTTCACAGCATCTACTGCAAAAGGCCATTGCATCTAAGATGAGATATGCCAACCTGCTAAACTGAGTTTTACTTATTGGGATTGTAATAATCCAGGAAAAATACAGTCCAGTCTAGTTTACACATGGTGTTGGAGCAAAATCATATGTTTTGTCTCTGACCATTGACTACAGCAGGATCTCGATCAACAAAAACCCAGCAAAAATAATGAGCTTCTAAACTCATCAGAGATAAATTATAACAGTCTTATGTTACATTATAGTGGGAACCTACACTTATTTCTAAACATACAGGGCCAAAGTTACTCCTAATTTAACTGCAAAAAAATCTGCAGAATTAGATTAAGAATGAGAGAAGTTAATTCAAATGAAAAGTGCAACTATTTCAATTGTGGTTAAATAAAAGCATTTTGTACCTTTAACCTCACCAGTTACATGCAAGTGCTGGGTTTCAGAAGGCACTTTCTTTTTATTTCTGTGTGACAACATAATGTCACAGAAGAAAATTGTTCCAGTAGTGGTTGCAGATAGTTCTTTTTGGGGAATTCAGAAAACAAATTTCATGTCAGAAAAAGTGTTGTTAAAACCTGGGGGTGATTAAACAAATTTAATCCTCAAGATCCCTTTTCTTGATGGAATTTTGCAAATCAGGATTTAGCAACATGGAGTCACAGAGGAAAAATAATCCAAATAATCTAAAGGTGCTCCTTCTTCATACTAAAGACTAATTCAGAATAAAAGAGCCTTAGTTAAATTTTAGTATGATTTTCAAAACAAATTCAAGTGACTATCATTGGAACCATTTTTGTTCTGACTTGTAAGCATTCAACACTGCTTAACAAATCCATGTAGAAAATTAATTAGGTTTAATTTTCCTGGATGTTCTCACATAAGCAGGTTGACAGATATGCACTGAGTAAATCCCACTTCATATGAAATATCAGCATTGAAGTACAAGAGTGGAAATGTCTACACCATGTTCTCTGACAGTCAAGAAATCAAATACTGATGGTTGCAGTCAGCATTGCTTGAAGGATGAGCAAGAGGTAGTTTATAAAAGCTGGTTCTGTTGAGCCAGACCCCACTCTCTCCTGCTGAGACCTGCTTCTTCACATCCTTCTGTCAGAAAAACAGTAAGGAATTTTGAATAAGACCTATGCTGCTAACCAACTCCATTGGTAAAGAGGAATTTCAGTGGCTGAAGTCTACCTTGAAAGTAAAGAACTCATTCCTTGAAGAGACAGACAGAGCAGAGAGAGTAAAGCAGAAAAAAAGCTTACACAGAGGGAGCTTAAAGGGAAAAAGGTGATGCACTGCTAGCAAAAATAAGGTCTGCTGTACATGGAACAGGTTGAAGAGAAAACATAACTGAGATGTTAGTATTGAGGCTTAGGGATTAATTTCTTTCATGACAATTTGAAGACAGTCTGAAGAACCAGAATATTTATTTACTTCATGGAAAACAAATAGAGTACATTATCAAACGTACTGTCTGCACAAAACGTAAAAATACAAAAGAGAAGAGATATAGAAGAGGAATTAGAAGCCCAGCCTTCTTTACCAGACCTGTCTCGTTGGAAGAATTCTAAGAAGTTTGAATATCAAAAATTGGACCAAACTGAGCTGAATCATTTAGCAAAGAGAGACTCATAGCAAAATAAATATTAAAGTTTAATTAAGAAGTTTTGATCACCCCATTTGCGATAGCATATTTAGAACTTCAAATTAGAGCTTTCTATTTATTATACCCATGTTACTTAAAGAAAAAATAAACAAAAAATTTGCAGAAAGCTAAAATTTACAGCAAAGTATCTGCAAAGCAAAAAGAGTTAAACGATGGCCCTTAGTGCAAAACAACTATTTACTTAAAAAAGAAAAGCAGCTGAATTTCTTTACAGAGTTCTTCCCCTGCAATGCAAGGAATTTGTAATAGTATATCTCTTCTTCTTCCTCTATGTTATGCTTGAGTTTACTTGGTCTCACTGGAGGCTGAATCAGCCTTACTTTGCTTTTAACTCCTTGATTAGGTACAAAAAAAAAAAGGTTAAAAATTCAGCCAGAGGCTTCATATATTTCTGGAAATTGGCAAAAAAGTATGTATCAGAAACAATAGAAGATCAATCCTAGCTGAAAAGAAGATCAAGTACTTATTTTATGTCCGTTTTGAATCATCATTGTATTTTTTTTCTTCATTATTGCACTGTTCCCATTAGTTTCTCAAGCCCTGTAGGAATAACTGTGAGACACTGGTTTGTAATTCTAAAATGTAATTTTATCCAACATAATGTGATGAAAAAAACTTCAACAAAGTTACATCAATTTACTTCAACTAGGAAACTTGATTTGCAGCTTCATCAACTTCAGTTGCGCATTTACACCTTTGTAAGTTAAACAAAACAAAACTGGGCGTACATGAAGACTTTGATTGTTTCCTTTTCACTGTTGGTAGAACAACACAGTTGAGAGCTATATCAACAAAGAGATTTAAGTATCTGAAGCACGGGGCATGAAGCCTAAGCCTAATGTTTATATGTCCGAAACAGCTGCTCTTAATTAGCTTCGGCTGAATCCTGGAGTTACTCATGCGCCTGCCAATAAATGAGAGTAAAAAACTTAATGCCTACTTCTTCCTCATCAACAGAAGTCACACCAGGCATTTTCTCAGTCTCTATTTCTGGACTATGAACACCTCAAGTTAAACACGACAAAGCACAACCTACCTGTCCTTAATGCATTTAGCTTTTAGACAGAAACTAATCTAGAGAGACTTTATAAGCTGCTAACACAGGACTCTGGAATTCATATTTGTAGGAGACTGTAAGGGTGCTGTCAGAGAATGGGTGGGTTCAATGGACGGATACCAGAGATCTCTAAAGCCAGGTCCTGGAACTTACAGTTTATTGCATAGGGCTTGTGTACAAGGGCTCTGCTTGGAGCTGCCAGCGACAGCTCAGAGCAGGCCCAGGAGAGAAAGAGATAAGGGCAGAGCAGAGAAGATAAGAGCAGCAAGAGGGGGGAAACAAAGAAGGAGAAGAGCAGGGAAAGAGCAGAACAAAAGGAGCGGGGAAGAGCGGGAGTAAGAGCAGGGTAAGAGAGCGAAGAAGAAGAGGAAGAGGAAGAGTAAAAAGAGAGCAAAGAAAGAGCGAAGTTTCCGTTAAAATCCCCCAAATCTTTTTCTGTGTTGAATATTCTAATTCCTACTAACCAATCTAGTACAAAATACAAATCCTATAGCATTTACATACAGCCTATAAGAATCCTTACATTACCATGCTTATCTGTAAGCAGAGGGTCTTGTTTAGACAAGAGGGGGTTACACTCATGCCAGACATACCATTGTCTTTGGTTGTTCAGTAACTGAGGCTGGGTATGTCAAGGGTCGCTTTCATTTCAACCTCGCTTACAGTTTCCATATTCTCAAAATCTTTTGTCAGGCAATTATATTTATAAGGCTTTCCTGTTTCACCTTCCCCAACAATATTCTAAATTGAAGACTTCAAATTCCAGGCTTCAGGATCCAGAAATCTTATGGGTATTACACAGATTTGGCACTAGGTATCATGTGAGGCTCTTGTGCAAACAAGCAAATGACACAGCTGAAAAGTGTGGTGGTGAAATATTTGGTTGTTAGTTAGACACATGGGCTGGACAGCACAAACCCAGCAGCTACTGGACATAGCAACTAAAAAGTGGCAGGAACTGGAAGCAAAGTCATTTAGTCACTTTCGTTGAAAATGCTGTTCACTTTTGGATGAAATCCCGTTCTCCCCACACACCTTTAAGACCTTTCTTAAATGCCAGGGTATTCCACTGAGACATGTAGCCAAGAATACAACAGAAAATAGCTAGATAGAGAGAAAATGGTGTGAAACCTGCTTCCAGTTTTGAAGTTTTTAACGCAAGGTGTGTTAATGCAACATGTAAAGCATAGAAAACTAGAGTTCCTAGATTCTTCCTTCTCCACTCTCACCCATGAACTTTAACAATTAACCTAGGTAGCTTAAATTTTTCCTGCTCAAAGCAATGTCTATGTGTAGCAGGGCTAAAGATCATTAAAATGGAGGACAATATATATTTTAAGCTCTTAGATCAAATGTTATCTATTATCTAGGTAAGACAAAGGAAATAAATAAGATCTTAAGGACATAACTTTAAATGTCCACAGAATGAGAGAAAAGGGGATGTTTAAAAGTAAAATGCAGAAATTCAATCTTCTTCAGAGACACAAACACAAATACATCTTTCATTAAATCTAGCCTTTTGCTGTCTTCTAGGGAGAAGGTTTGTCTGGCTGTAACATTTTTAAAAACAGTATGGGAGGCCTAAGAAAAGACCATGAAACAAATACAGGTTTTAGCTTTGTTTTTTCAAAAGGAAAATGACAAATTATAGGCAATAGTAAGTGGTGAAGGATGTCAGGCTTTGTCATCCTTTTCCAGTTTTTTTTCTTAACAAGGTAACTTTGAGGAAAAATTGTAGTAAGATCAGAAGGCCAAACTAAATCACTTAAGCTCTTTAAAATTACATTGACTGCGAAGAATAAGAAAGCAAAGGCATTAAAATTTCTTCTTCTATTTTTTCATCAATATATGCAAGATTCTAAAGGCTCAATAACAAACCAGATGGTTGTAAAATGAAGCTTTTTCCGCCAGGCATCCCTCTACTGTTTAAGGCTAATTGTCACTATGCACAGAAGAATTATCAAATCTCAAATTAACCACTTCTGAAAGCATATCACATCTGTTTGTCTGTCATTCTCGTGATACACTGGGATTGTTGAATAATTTGTTTACAAATAAGAGAACAATCTGTGCTAAAAGTTTTGCAGATGAATAGGGACATCTGGAGAAGAGCAACATTGCATTGATTGTTTCAGAATAGCCCAGTCAGACTGAAAAACAAAAACCTTTGCCGACCATTAGTCAACAAGATGATATGTCTTCATAACTCTGTTAGCTTGAGGTACAATTGAAATGTTGTTCCCAACTCCAAACAATGCTGTTTTAGTTCATTTAAAGCTAGTATTTCCTGCACTGTTAGTATATTTTTTCCCCAGCTTAAGTTTCTATTATCAGATTGATTTTTGTGAAATTGTCTACATAGTTGTATGCTTGACTGGACAGAAAGCTAAGGGCCAGGAGGAGATAAGATCTTTAGTAAGAAACATCTGACTTGGATGGAGGAAAACAAGTGTCACCAGTGGGCCATCATTGTTGAGAGAAAAGAGATATTATTTTGTAGGCAGAGAAAGGAAATGAAGTAGTGATTTCAATATATTCCATTATTTATTTGTCTTTCATTGTAAGGACGATATATCCTTCTGTCTGAAAATTTCTTGTGCCACCTTAAACATTACAGTCCATCACATAAAGAAAGTGTGTAGAATATCCTAAGATTTCTCCTTTAGCCAGTGTTTCCTTCAAATGGCATAGCTACTATTTTGTGATATTAGCAGCAACAGAAACCTTTTCCTTTTCTGATTCTCTACCGGGCAGGTGGATATCGGGGATATCTTCATACTAATTTCAGGATTCAGTTATAACAGATCTAGAAAAACTCTCTTATAATAAAATGAATTAAGCTTCATCTCAAATCAGCATAAAAATAAAACCAAGTTTTCAGAATCCTGTGATTCAAAAAGAAAGCATGCTTACAAAAAGGTCTGGTAATAATTTTATAAGAGCAAGCCCTCCTATA
Organism: Polioptila caerulea; assembly: GCA_013397295.1. Classification (NCBI taxonomy): domain Eukaryota; kingdom Metazoa; phylum Chordata; class Aves; order Passeriformes; family Certhiidae; genus Polioptila; species Polioptila caerulea. The sequence goes on from VYXF01004723.1 coordinate 23,622, forward strand.
AGTTCAGCTTGTTTTATTTTTTTAAATACCTTCTAGTTACCTTGCAAAAACAAGATAAAATTTGACCAGCAGATATTAGCTGGGAAGGAAGTATTTGACATTTATAAGATGTACCAGTGAGGAAGGACAGTGTGGGAGAGCGAGCAGGATTATCAGAATCCAAATCCCATAAAATCTTAGCTTATCTCCAAATCCCGCTGTTTTAAAATACAAAATTATAACACATTACAATATCTGAACCCTATTCCACTCAGATCCATGCAAGATATGGCTACTTTGTTTCTTCTGTCTGTCTATATACTGTGATTTTACTAATATATATCAGAAAAATTTGAGCTCTAATTCTTCTGCTGCTGACAGGAGCAAAAATTCTGAGCATTTTAAAATAACATTAAAGAGTCCCAAGACAGAAATTGAAAATATAATTAAATACCCTGACTTAGCTGTTCTGAGGATGGGACACCACAAACCAGCAGCACAGAGGTGGTGAATGAGCAGGATCAGATGCACTAGTGAGAGTAAAAAAATGGTATGTTAGTGACCAGGAGTTTCACAAACAGTTCACACAATGAAATATACACAGTACAAAAGGCTGCACACCAAAAAAAGGAAAAAAGATAAAAAAGGGAAAAATCTCTGTTTCTTGGATAACCTTTACAAATCTGAGGTACTGATGACCTAGGGGAGCTCTTGTCCAGCAAAGAGACCAATAAGCCCTCTTCCCTCATTTGCAACTA
>VYXF01004723.1:24413-43507 GCA_013397295.1 Polioptila caerulea
CAGATCCAATGGCACTATTACTTAGCACAGTGTGACCTAATCAGCATCTTCATTCCAAAGAAGTTATCACGAATTGAGATTTATGTGCTAGGCACATTTTGAACATTGAGAAAATAATTATCCTTGCATTGATGGATGCACAAAATACAGAAAGGGTAAAAAGACATGTTATGAGAAAAGAGGAGAAGAGTATGTAACTTATATTTACCAAAATTATCCACTGATCCAACCTGATCCACTAGAAGCCTAGAAAACTGAAGCATCTTGCAAATAAAATACAGTAGATTCTCTAGAACATAGGGGGTGAAATCCACACACTGCACTGTAAAGATTAAAAAAAGAACTCAGTGCAAATGTTAAGATATGTGTAGAACATGGATTTATAGTCACTATGCATAGGTGCTGATACACATAAAGAAGAGGAAAGATACAAAGGCTAAAAGCAGGGGAATGTGGAAAACTTCTTGTATTTTCTATATCTATTCTAGATTTAGAGTTATTCTAGATTTAGGGCTAGAATTACCACGAAATCCACAAAACAAGGTCAAGAACAGACACCTAAGAGGTAGGCTGGACTGCTGGACTGAAGAGACCTAGATGAGGTAGCACTGGAGAGAGATCACCAGTCCATCAGTGAGAGAAAGCTGAACAAAGTCACCTGAAGGAACAAGATGAGAAATGAATTGGAGCATGACTTCAGTGGAGGTGGAGACAGACAAGGGGTACCCCCTTAGGGCAGTCAAGCCGCCACTCTGGTTTCTGTATGTTCTTTCTTCTGTCAGACATGAACACAAACCATGGTATCAACACCCACACATGTCCTTCTCTCCTTGCACAGCTGCAGCACAGATGTTTCTGCTTCACTGTCAGCCTCTGAACACCACAGCACCTCCCCTGACACGTACCCCATCTGGAGGGGCTGCATCCGTGCCATGGACCTACAGCAACAAGTGCAAGCCTGGGAGAGTGGGGCTAGTGCTGTCTGTCAGGTTTAAAGAGAGTAGGACCCATCTGAAGTGTGGATTTATTTTCCTGAGTGCAATCTTTGACATCAAATTATTGCTTGTTTGAGACTTAGAAGGAAGGAATACAATGTTTTGCTCAGAAAAGGACTGGAAAATTACCTTTACTTATCAAATAAAAACTAATTGACATCAACAGGAACAGAATAAGATACTTCTTTGTTTGATCAATACTACTTTATACAACTACTAGCATAATTTCTTTTACATTAAGCAAAGGAGTAAATAACAGCCCAATACTAAGAATCACACCAAAAATCACACTTGTTGAAAAAATCCTGTAGATAAGTTTATGTTTGTTAGACAACTGTTTTATTTGCAGGAAAGTACTGCTAATAAATGATTGTTACAGATAGATAAAATTTTAGAGACATAACAACACCACTTTTTGCTGTGAAGCTGAGATTTATCAGTAGAGCAAATAACACTACCGAGGCTGAGTAGTCATTCTCCACTCCAAGAAAATATATATGACTTGAATTTCACACATTATATTGTTAAATGAAAAATGTTAAAATTTTTAAAAAATGTTAAAATTGCCTATACTTCATATCCAAGATGGAATGGATATCCTATATTTCATTCAACAAGATGGAAAGCTCACTGCTTTGGTAGGACATTTTCTTGGTTTTAATTACCCAGAATGAAAAGAGCCACACACCTAGTAATTATAAAACTTCCTCTAGCAAGAAAGGCACAAAATGTGTTATGCTTGTTTGCAAAGTGTGACTTCTCAGGGTTCTGCCTTTGAAAAGATAATTCACAGCTGTTTTGATGCCTTCTTATCCTGTCACATTATGTTAGAGTAGACTTCTAAACAGAGACCATTTTATTAGTTTCAAGTAAATTCTTGAATTTCTTGTAGTCGTTAAAAATAAAAGTTCAAAGTAAGAAAACTGAGACAACCCTTTCTCAAAACAACCAGTTTTCAAGAGAATTTGTTCTTTACTAGACTAAAAAACAATACTTTTGTTGATGTTTCCCAGAGGAAGAACATTCCTCTGGTTAAATTTAGTTTCATTTTACTCCATAAGCTAGTTTCTGCTCTTCTCCTTGTCTTTGTATAAGCACATATTGAGTTTCTTTTTGCTCATGCTTAAATGTTGTTGCAAAGCCACTGAAAGCTATGAGTGAAACAGACTTCATGCAGTATAAAGCAAATTAGCTTCCTGAAATGAGGCTTCCTAAACCTTCAAGGCAGACCGATTCCAGTTTAATGGATGGGAGGCCCGTGTAGCCTTAAGACAGGGACCAAACTCAAATGTTCAAGAGCTGTTTCAAACACATCCTCACTTTTCCAAAAACTGCGTCACATCTTCTGCTTAATATTTAGCATCAGGCCCCTGGTCATCACATCTTGTGCTTAGGCTTCACTGTGATGAGAAAGAAAAAGAAGTCCCCCAAAAATATTCATTCTGACATCAGCCTAGACCATGTCTCTTTTTCAGACAGGCTCAACTCCCAAGGACCAATCTCAAATTCCACAAACAAAGTCAAGACAAATATTCAGCATAGAGACTTGTATTATTTGGGTCATGGACATAGACAGAGATCATGGATTTAATTGACATACTTGGTCTTACAGTAGGCAGATTTTGGCAAATAGAAATAGACACTTATGCAACAGAACGAAGATGCTGCAATTGTTTTCTAGAAACAAACACACCACAAGTTTGGTAATAAAAGACAAAAAATATTATTCTTACATCTCTTCTGTTGCTTTATTGCCTAAAGTTAGAATAAAACACTCTGCCAACCTGTGCCATAGTTTCTCAGGTACAGGCTGAAGACAGTGTCTTAAATTTAGAAAAAATCTTGGAAAGTTAATATATAAGATTTTTATAAGTAAGAAGTTCAAGTAAAATCTAATCTTAATCTCACAGAAGTAACACAAAACTGCAAACAAACTGAACCATAACTTCCACAACCTGCAACTTTCTCATCTGATTGTTGCAAGCCAATGCAGGTCTGTCAGTAGCTACTGCATGTACAACCACAGAGAGAGATAACATAAATATCTTTTTGTTCCATTCAAGCAAAGATTGCTATTTAAAAATCAATTTACACTGATATCTCCAAATTATATCCTTATCTTGCTAGTAGCTATAATCCTCACTGAAATTAAGCCAAGATTTGGCCCACTAATAATCAATAATTAAGTAGCAAAGATAATTATAGAGCCGATGGGGAATTTACAGAGAGAATTTGTTCGTTTATAAATTGATTTGCATTCTAACAGGAGGTTTTATAATGAGGCTTGTGTGGCTGTCACTAACAGGCACCTGGGACATGACCCATGACTCTCTGCCACCCTCAGATTTTAGACCATTACTAAGCAGAACACTTGTGAAGAAGGAAAAGGCAAATAGTTGTTTTTACTAACAAGAACAATTTCCAACAAAATATCAATTTTAGCACTCCCCCAAAAGTGACAGAAGAATGTAATGAAGCCAGTGGAACAATGCTGCCTGTCTTCTGTTTTGCCAGTGTGAGTCATTTATTCACTATTATCCTGGGCTGCAGCTGCCCTGTCTAATGAGGGTAACGAACTGTCCACTTCATCTCCCTGGCATTGCTGACATACAGAATTGAATAACACAGCACCACCTGCAAAAAGTAGATATAAAAATGTGTTGAAGCAAATACGTGTGTCTGAAGGAGCAGAGCAGACATCACACTCCTTGCTCTTTTCATTTGAACATTCCTTCCTATGTTTCAAAAGGTTCCACTGGCAATGTTTTTAAGTTTCTCAAATTGCTATTGCAGATCTTTTCTTTGTTCTCAAAGTTCCCACAGTATATTCACCACTGAAGTATCCATGTGTCTGTATAAATAAGTAAATACATATTCATCAAGGATTTAATAACAGTAGTTATCAAACTTTCACTTCAACTCAACTTCTGCTGTACAAGAATAGTTTCAGCAAATATTTTCATAGATGTGTATTTCTGGGATGAGTACTCTGTTGGGAGGCAATGTGATTTCCTGCAAGGCAGAAGAACATAAAGACTAGTTAACACACATTATCTTTCAGATTGATGATTATGTGAAATCCAAGCGAGAAAATGGTTTGGAACACGTGTTAAGAGCAACAGTCTTCTCACTGGGCTGCAGTAAACTGGAAGGCTATTCCACTGATGGAAGAAGTCCTTGGACTGCTTGTTGGACAACACCTTGTCTTTTCCACCTTGGCCTGCCTTGAAGTCTAGCACTACTGTCCTCCTCTCTACCCTTGTCATACAGAACTGAGAGCAGAAAGACCAACCTCAGCGAGACCTCAACTGGTACACAAGCAAGCAGGACTCACAGGACAACTCATTTTTCTATCTGATTCCCTGTGAAAAAGCACTACAGTAAGACTAACTTCTGCAATGAATGAATTTCCAACATTCCCACAACAGCAATAAGGACAAGTTTCCCCTGGGATCCACTAAAATGTGAACATCTGATCTGTAAAGACAACATATAGCATACACACACACTTAACATGTAAAAAAAAGTACTTTGAAATTTCTCAATATAACCAGTAAATTTAGGTAAATCCACCTCTGTTTAAGGGCAACAAATTACCCTAATGCATGCAAACTAACTTAGCTTCTACTGAATTAAACAGTGGGATTCATTTTGTCTTCAGTTAGCACCAACCTTTGATATATTATCACTGACCACAAAACTAGATCTTTACTGGTGTATTTATATTTATAAAGTCACAGAAAGAGCATTTCTCCAAAGGGCACTATGTCAAATTCTCATTTTGAATTATTTATTGACCCATTTTTTCACAGAAGGAATCTGATACACTTTCATAGAAGAAAGAAAACAAAAACAAGATGGGGGAAACAAGCTCTAGGTTTAAGAGAAAAGATGAGGATAAATAAATCTGACAGATATTGATTAATATGATCTGACAAACATTCACTTTTTTGAGACTCTGAGTAAGTAACTATTATTGCAGGGAATTCAAGCCATGCAAGAATATTTTAAGACAGAGTAATATAGCAAAATAATCACAGAAGAGAAAGAGCATTTTCTGAGCTCTTCTATTCTGTTATTGTGCTATTGACTCAAAACATACCATTGCTTCACACATACAATAAGGTATAATAAATTATGAAATTGTATTTTCCTGTGTGAAAATATGAGCAATTTATGGAGAGCTATATGGTCTGAATTGAATTTAAAACCACAACCAGAGAAAACAGCCTTCTCCAGAGGATGGACCAGATAATCTGAAGGAAGCTCTTACCACCTCAGCAAAGGACTAAAAGTTAAGCAATCTGCAATGCTACTTTCAACCTCAAATAATACAGAACTTCAGAAAAAATCAGTTCATTCCCAGAGCTTGGACTCCTGATTTTGGTGTGCAGCAGTGAAATCTGATTCCAGAAAAATCTGAAATATCTTAGTTGTTGTTCTGTTAGTACGTTCTGGTCAGTAGCTTGCCACTGAGGTTGGTTTTGATTACCTCCAACTGAAATCAATGGATACCCAAAGGAATAAGCACCTAAAATCGTAGGCACATTTTTATAAAATCAGCCTTTTTCACCTGGTTATATCTATCTTTACATACAAAAAATAACTTATAAATTCCAGCTCTTATTTTTGTGATTTCTCATATTAATTTGTTTGCAATTGAAAAACAATTACCCATCTTTCAAACGATTTGATATTCTCATGAAGGAATCTGTACAGAAATAAAAATTCTTCACATTTCTCAACTCTTTTGACATTGAAAGCAAGTATTTTTATTAACATGAGATTTCCCCAAGGGCTAATCACCTCTTATGTTTCATGATACAAGTAATTAATGTTTTTATTCAACTTACCTGAGACTATGAATAGTATTTCAAAAACGTTCCACCCTCATGTATCTGGTATCAGCCATATGGTAGGAAGGAATAATTACTGTTTATTAAGCCTACATTAAACTTTCAGAGAACAATTTTACGAGATGCCATAAGGTCGTATACTTATTGCAGTCATTAATCTTCTCTGTGCATCTTTAATCAAGCAGTTCTGTCAGAACCATTAAAAGATGTTAGGCCTACATAAATGCTTAAATTATTATGAAGGTTTTTGTCTTTAAGAACCAATGCACTACTGAATTATTCTCACATGTGAAATCGCTCTGTTTCAAGCTCTGGAATCAGGGTCCCCTTATAAAGTACATTTTTAAAATGGTTTCTGAATCTGTAATGAAAACACCATATGAACACCACATGCCAGTTTTAGAATAACTGTGAAGTATTCACATCAAGAGCTCAGGAGACAGATAAAACATTTCTAAGACAAAGGAAAAAAACAGTAATCAAACAAGTAACATCTAAAGTCAGTAGTCAAAGTTTGTGGAAGAGATAGGTTTAAACTGTCCAGTAAAATAGCCCTGAAACACTCAATAGAGTAATTTTAGGGGTTATTGGCATTGCTGTATGGTACTGGCAAAGAAAGTGGAGAATAGTACACTGCCATAAAGGACATTGAAGTCACCTCTGCAGTCCTGGACTACAGAGATTGACCTCTATGTCTTCCTGCTACGCTCCACCGTGGTGGGAATTTGGCAGCAAATGGCAAACAACTCTTACAACTTACACAGGCACTTTATCCCTTACATGTGCTAGCAGTGAGAGAGTCTGCCACTTGGTCCCATGCTTTATCTCACAGAGAGTACTACCTTTCCTGAGGAGGCTGCTGTGGTTGCCATGCTTCCACAGGGAATTCCTCTGGTGCCACAAAATATCAGCTAAAATATCAGTGCAGCTACTTACACAGGAATTAATTTTCATGGAAATAAAAAAGACAGGCATCCAAAATTTAAAAAAAAAAAATTAAAAAAAAAAAACCCCTGACTTCCAAATGTCAGCTAAAATGTCTTTTCCTCTGGGCCCCCTAAGCATTTTAAGAGGAATTCAGGAGGGGACAGTAACAGATGTCAATAGAAAGATCAGATCCTTCGAAGAGAAGTGTCATCAAAAGAGGTGAAGTGTGGCTTCTATTCATAATATACTTCTTGAAAATGCATTATCAGCCCCTTAGAGGAAATTCAGCTGATGTTCAGCAAAGCATCCTTTCCATACTAAAAAAGTTCCTGAGGCTCTAACATCTAGAAGTCATTTCCAAAATGTCCTCCACAGGAACCCTACAGAAAGCAAGCAGGAGGAAAGGAAGAGAAAGCGCCTAGGGACAGTTGAGCCAGGCAAGGTAGGGAACTGTTGGATTGGTGAATATTGATATCCAAAGGTTTTTCAGACACCTTTAAAAGACTGACTACTTGTACAAAGAGAGAACATAAACTATTATTTTCCTTTTATAAATTGAACCTAGAACATTTCCTTGTGACATTTTAGAAGACAGAGAAGTGAAAACTTCCATAAGGCATTCTGTTGGAACGAGTGTTGGGTAACCAGCAGTAGTACTTTAATGGAAATTAGTGTAAATACTTATCAAACAGCTCAACACTTCTTACAAGAGGAAAACAGCACAGCAATGAGGACAAGACAATCACATAAGGGTTTGTATTTTGACTGGTCATTTTGAATAGTTTGAAGTCACAGGTTCACAAATAACAAATACAATCTCACCTTAACCTAGAAAGCAGTGGGGTTTGAAAATACGCAGATGGGACAAATGTGTGTTCAAGAAAATATAGGCATGTTTTCAGCATGATGCTTCTTTCAAAACGATTTAACCAAACTCTGGAAGCATATAGAAGTCATATCAGCGCTCACTTGATTCTCTGTGTATGCTTCTACAGTACATATGATTTTCATGCTTGAAAAAACATGCTTTTCAAAAAATTGATGATATCTGAAGAAATTGTCTTACAGAGAAAGATATAAAGAATTCAGTGTGCTTAATTTATCAAAACAAAATTGAGAGATGACTCAACAGAAAAACATCTCTGTGGGCATGAAAAATAGAGTATGAAAAAGGGTTTTAGACAAAAATAAAGTTTGGATAGGTAAAGTATTGAAAAATCCTTTCTGTTGTACTTGATCAAGTAACTTTATAAATAAGGTTTTAATTTCTATAATTGAGGCTGATCAAGCATTGAAATAAATAAGGAAAAGTATGTTTCTCTACAGTCTGCTACTTTAATATAAGAGAAGTAGGATGTTTGAGAGATATGTGATATTTTCTCTTCAAATACAATTTTTTATGTGCAGCTGTATAAAAAAATCAGTCGATTCTATACAGAAACTAGAATAAAATATTAAATTTATGTTCTTTCAAAATTTTGTGAAAGAAAGTGAGTTCAACATTTGCTGTCAGAGTAATCTTACAAAATTCAGGAGCCACTCTTTCTCACAACCTGTCCCCCTTTAAAGCTGCCACTGGCCTCTTTGGCTGGCAAAGGCTACAGAAAGTTATATTTGAACCAAAACAAGTAACTGCAGGAGCCAACTAGTGTGAATGCATAAAACGAGTATCTAATGATATCTAAGAATATGCCCTATTTCATGAGGACAACATATGAAATGCTGAGCCCCAAATCTGAATGTTACCGTTTTCATGACCAAAATTTTTTTACTTCTTTTAAGATTTCTAAAGTTTTTTTCATATCAAGAACTAGGATCTCAGTTTGGTATATATACAAAAAAAAACACCCATCCCACATCAACATTTCTGGAATTTTCCCAAGAGTATTAAATTAAAGAGTTTTCATTGCTTTGATACAACATAATCAATATTTATTAAACAAAGTATGAAAAGATACTAAGCAAAAAAAGTGAATTTTTGATTCATTTGTTCTTTGCTGTTGCTTTTTGGGGGCATGTAAGGAATCTTATAGAAGGAATTATGTTTAATTGGTTTATATTTGAATCTTTAAGGGAAAAGGTATTAATAACTACACACAGTTGACATTAACAAGAGCACTATAGCCTACTCAAGTGAAGACATGTTTTCATTGCAGCTGTAGGTATGTGACAGCATTCCAAATTTAGTGATTGCTAGAGGTAATAAAAAATTTGGAATGGTGTTGGATCGTTATTTTTAATTACACTCTCTTCCTTCATGTTTGATACACAATATATTCATTTAAATGGTGAATATGTTACTCTAAATTTTTCATTGGAAAACTTTGGTATCCAGAGAGAGTTTAGAGATTACTAAACAATAACAAAAAAAAATTAACAGAAATAAAATAATAAATAGAGATACGAGAAAATAAGCCTCACAAATTTTCAGGGGAAAAAGTCGTAATTCTGTTTTTCCAAGAGACAGTTGAACAGCATTGTGACTGGCAGAATCCTCGGGGGGAAAAAGTTAATCACTAACCAAGCAAAAACATATGACACAGAAAAAAGAATTAGCATTTGAAACAATGAAAAAGGCTTGGGAAAAGACAGCATTTGAAGCAAATTAACTTATATTTGCTATTAAGAGTCAAGAAAAGGAAGGTATTTCTGAATATAAATCTGTTTTCCTCTTTTGATCGCCAAGAAATTATCACAAATTGAAAATCGGTAAACAGGAAAAATACCAAAATCTCTTTGCACAGCTTGTAGACAATAGGGAATTGGTTTCCACACAACAAACAAACTGAGAGAAAGTATTATGTATCTACTTATATATATATGTCTATCTAATATAGACAATACAGTCATACATTGCAATGGTTTCTTACATATAAGAATCAACAGTTGATTTTAAAATTATTTTGTTTCTGAAACAATGGAGTACAACCTAAAAGCTGTATAGCTGTGCCACAATCTGCTCCAGGGTGCTAGGGATTTCTTCATTTAGTTTAGCAGTCTGATCTCCCTGAGCTGTGCAACACCTACAGATGAGGGTCCCCAGGAGACTCTAGCACAGACACCCCATACTGGTGCACACCAGGGTCTCAAGCTGAATTACCATTCTTGTTCAGCTGGGAACTCACTCTGGGAATCAGACATTCCACAAATTACATGAACTAGGTATAAATGAAGGGGGAAAATGACAACCCTATAATTTTACCGTGATTTCTTTTTTTTAAAAATAAAACACGTTTCTGTCACTTTCCTAAAGCAATAATCACATTATTCAAAGGACTGAGGTCACTTGCAAATATCAAGCATCAAGTTTTATACACACAAAATATCTATTCTTTCATTGTTCTTGTGAATCAGAGAGCTCAGGCTACTTTTATATCTTTCTATCTTATATTGTAGTGTAAAGAGGGAAGTTTTCAGTCATAACCATTCTCTAGACTAACAGATAAGTTCTTCAATGTCCTTTCCAAAAATGAAGGTGTCTCCTCAAGCTGCTCACTGTCATAAGGGCTAGAAGCCTGTTCAAAACTCTAAGGTATATGGAAGTCTGGTGCTTTTTCTTTTTTTTTTTTTTTTCAGAATTCTTTTAACAGTCAGGCTGCATGGCTCAATTATTTCATTTTGGTTACAAAGCCTCCAGAGTTCCCAGTGGGTAAATCCTGGTAATAAATGTGTTCTACCTGTGTCTGTAACAAGCCAGAGAAGCTGAGAAGATGATTTTTATGTCTCTAATTCCCCACTGGTTGGTCTTTGCTGCATGCCTGGTGATGGCATACAGTCAAGCATATAAAAGAGGCTTAGCATTTCTCAGCATGTAGGGAAGCTGCAATCCAGCCCATGAATTGCTTCAGCCATAAGCAGAAGGCATGCTAGAATGCTGCCACACAAACAGTGCTCAAGGGTATACCTGCCCTCTAGCAAATCCTGCCAATTCTAAAACTGGGGCAACACAAACATTTTCTCATTGCATTCAAGATTTATTTTTCCAAGTTCTGTTTAGCTAGAAGTTGTTCCCTGTTCTGCTTAAAAAAAAAAAAAAAAAAAAGGAACCGTTCTAAAGAAGTCTAATATAAACTCTGTATTTTAAATTATTTTCCCCAAGGAAAAAAATTTCCAAAATCTAATTACTTTATAAAAAAACTTTCAGTTTTGAATGCTTTTCTACACTTCTGTAGAACGCATCTAATTGTCTAAGGCATTAAATACATTTTCTAAGTAACTTCCTTTCCCCAGAAAGGGTTTTGATAATAATTAGTGATGATTTTTCTTTCATTGATTATGATTAGTTTGTGGATCTTATTTTTCTGAATTCATCTACTTATTTCTGCAACCCCATGAATGCTTAGACATTTTTTATCCCATAAAACCTGTTTTGACAAAAGGAGTTTCTTAAATGTAGTTTGCAATATTAATTTCTGATAGTGTTCTTTGCAATTAATCTTGATGGGGTGACAATTTGCATTTTTTAAAAGAATGTTGGTCATTTTTAGCTGCCTGTTCTTTCTGGGTTAAAGGATAAACAGTTTAATGCTCTGAATAGCAACCTAATAGGTTAAAGAAGGATATTTTGGGAAACAGAATTACAAAGACTATGACAGCTGAAAGGAAGCAGAAGAAAGCAGAAATGAAAGTTACTGTCAAATTTGTTTCCTAATAGCTTTCTGTTAGGCAGTCCAACACTTCAGTCAGACACACTTCAGTCTCTTTCAAACAGGGACAGACCCTAAACAATGGCTTTGTCATCAAGAAGTTATATACTCACATTATTACCTTCCAAGAGGAGTTGTGCTACTCCTTTTCATGGATGAAAGTCATAAAATTTAAATCACAGAATTACTTTCAAAACTTTTGAGAAATTAGAAATATGTTTCATGTTTAAAAAAAATAAAGGTTACTTCCATTTTTAAAACCTTTCCCATTCCCATCAGAAATATGTTTCATGTTTAAAAAAAATAAAGGTTACTTCCATTTTTAAAACCTTTCCCATTCCCATCACCTTTCTAAATCACAGTGAGTTTCTGGGGAAAAAAAATAAAAGCTCTATACAAACTTTTAGAACAGATATTAAAGCACAAATGTAGAGTATATGTACTATGTCTGACTAAATGGACTTGAAGCCCAGCAATTTGTATACAAAATTAATTGCCCCTATAACTAGAGGCTTAGGAAAGAGTAAGAACACTTCTGATGTCTCTGGCCAATAGAATCAAAGCAGTCGTGCTTGGATAGCCCTTTTGGACAGCATTTAAGCCCAGGCTTCTACTCAGAGGTGAACTTTGAACATCTCTAAGGATGGGAGTCCCTGGACAACACTTCCAGCGCTGCACCCCTCTCCTAGTAAAAAGATTTTTCCTAATTTCCAGACTAAATCCCAGGAACCACTGTTTGGTCCCCTTGTCCATAGCATGTAGGGTTAAGGTTAGCACAACCAATTCCCATACACTCTCAGCAGGACATTCATGATTTTCTAGACTTCTGGGTTTTTTTTATTTAATTGGTATGATATTTTTTCCAAAGTAATCTCTTTTATAAATGGAAGAATCTTGTCCAACAAAATTGTCCTTCCTTCAAAGCTAGTGCAAATGGCTCAGAAGGTGGTTTGTCAAACCTTTAACAAAACTGAGATGCAATTATTATTATTATGATTTAATGAAATTAAGCTTCATATTGTTGTACTGTTGACTTTCCCCCCACGACCCTCTCAGAATTGTCTTTAAGAATGCAGCAACAATAGTTTTCATAGGCTGTTCTCCCTAGAGAAAATTAGAAATATTTATCAGATCAATACAGACCTCATGAATTTTCAGAAATGAAGACAGTGTTTTCCTTAGAAATCGATTTCCTTTTGTGGCTGCAACATTGTATCATTGTTCATGAGAAAACCCGGGAAATTCATTGTTTCAGTTAAACTGAAAAATCTTTTCAGCAAAAAGTTACGGGGTTACAAGACTCAAAACGAAATAAACATTTCTTCCCAACATTATTTGTATGCTTATTTTATGCCTCCAAATTAGACCAAATTAATTAATTTGAATCATAATAGGAATACAGGTGAGTTGCAAAAGCAATATACAGAAACATCAATCTTTTCAGGTCCCATATTGAGTAAGTTAATTTTGAATATTAAGAGGGTGCTCTATCATATCACCATATAATTACAGTGATAAAGTAGCTAAGAATATCTGTGTGCATCAAACAGACTTATTTTCCACTAAAAACGTTAATTCTTCTCTATTTAGTATTTATGCCAGAATTTCCCTTTTCCAGCTGTTCATGCCACATGTTATTGTACAGGTAACTGTGCTTTCACTGCCATGTAACCAACTCTGCCATACATGCATAGCATAGTCAGAATACATACAGCAAGTCTGAGACTTCCCTAAATATCATCACACACATTAGTTCATGTTCCTCAGCTGTCTCTGGGTCTGTTATTAGGATAATGATAGTTTTGTCAAAACAATTAATTTTGCCTGGTCCTGACCATTTACTACCCTGGTTTGTATAAAGTTTTGTGATTTGGTTCATTTATTTTCTCCAGATTTCCACTTCCTGCTTTTATGATTGCTTGAAACCTGTCATTGCTCCCATGCAGCTGGACAAGTTTGTATAATTATTCTGTTCATGTCTTGCCCACAGAAAGGAAGAGAACGTATGACCTAGAAACATGGCACCCTAGATCCAGAGGTTTGAGCCAGAATCCATCTTATCCCAACATCACCCTGTTCAGTTAATTCTGTTGCATCACTTAAATCCTTCTGGCTATGCTCTTGCAAGTTTCTGGAGCATGTAACACTTTACATATAGTGAAGAAACTTTAAAGGATCTCAGGTAATAAAAGTAATCCAAACCATGAGAACACAAATTAAGTCACAGCAAGATACAATGAGGATGCAAAGGTAAAAAGAGAGATAATGTGAGTAGGGCTCTGGGACATCTGAGTTTCACCAGCCTACAGAGGTAAGACCACAACCACAACAAGTAAGTTTGTTCACTGCTTCCAGGTCAACTTGGTCAAAACAATGCCAGCACAGTTATTTCTACACACAAATCATGGTTAAACTGCAAGCTGGATAATCAGGCCACAGTTTGTCAAGAGCTGCTCATATATGCAAAATGTTAACTATAAAACAGCCTTGTACAGTAACTTCCCTTCACAGTTACAGATTCTTGTAATTTACATTGTCCCAACCAACAAATTAAGCAGCAAACAATAGGAGGAGAATTCAATGTGAATTGTTTTTTAGTAATACTCCCTTTTGAGCAGAATTATTCAGATTGCCCCTCGGAAGCTTATTTTAATCAGTCTTTTGTAACTCTCTTGGATTCCTATGGCAAGAAACCCACAGCCTGCATAAAAATTATTTAGGTGAAAAATGCATATTAGTCTTATGGGCATATTAATTGCTTTACTATTTTTTAAAAATCAAATAAGTCCAGATAAGAGGCTACTGTATTTTAGACTGCACAAAGACTTCTTATGAAAACATTATAACAAATTAGTAATTAATAATACATCAGCTCCATGATGCATATAGAAGCAAAAATGTATAGGTTACTGATTATATACTTTGGATGTTGCTATTAGCACTCAGTACTGGAAAGTCCCTAATTCATATTTGCATGCTTTAAAGATTTTAAGGATCATTCAGAGAAAAAAAAATTTCAAAAAAGATAATTATTTCCAGTCTGTGACACTCCAGAGGGTCACTGAAATCTTTTGCAGAAGCAAAATTTAAACAAGAAATGGATTTTGTATGTTACCAAGGACTATCATGTAGGAAAATTATATTGCATTTTTCTCTGAAATGATCCAGGATTATTTTGGCTTTTGTATACAATCATTTCCAAGTACTGCAAAGTATGTGATATTAACCTCCTGATATGGGGCAGAAGTCTGAGCAAAAAAAAAAGAAAAATTGCCTCATTACAGTCAAGAATAATGAAAGCTAAATCAGGGAGAGACAAATTCAGAGATTATGAATGTATCTTTACACTCTTTTTAAAAAATTATTATTAATTCTACACTTGTCCAAGCATAAAGAACCGGGGAAGAAAATAAATTGAGCATCAGTATTTCCTATCCAAAGCTCATTCCATTCTGTCAGATTTAGTTAAACACTGAGTGGTCTTCTAGATGTACACAGAACACTATGAACCACTGCTCTTTTCTAAAACATGTGTCAGAGAAAGATAATTTCCCTATCACTTGAATTGGCCTAAAGTTGGGTACATAGATTATCATCAAGGATGACAATATTTTTAAACAACAAGGAACTACACTAAGTTTTGGTGATTCTTATGAGTCCTTTCCAGCTGGAGATATTGTATGACTAATATTCAAAATAAACAACTTGGGTTATTAATATCTTCAGGTAACATTGTAAAGCACTTTAAAACAGATCAATAGTTACATCAAAACTATGAAGCCACTTACTCTAATATAGATTGTAGATACCTAAAAATTTTTATTTTCACAATATTTTACTTAGTCCCTGAAATTTTATCTTGTTTGGACAAAGCCAAAAATCAATTGCCACTATATGTTCCAGTGGTATTAATTTTTTTCTATTTCCTAGTCAGTGAATTTACAACTTTCCTGCCATTAGCATAGACCACACGATAAAAGGACATGCCTTGTCAGCACTGAGAAGCTGTCTAATCAATTTAACTTCCATTTGTTCTCACAAGGAAGTGTCTGCACATGTGTCTGTATCAGCAGGTACAGGCTCAGTCCTGCTGCCAGAGGACGGGGGAGAGAACACAATGGAGTGAACCCAGATGTTCAGTTGTCCTCTGTTCCCTGACACTGAGGGAGATGGGAAGGGACCCCTTCAGAACTGGATGCGCTGAGCACAGCACCAGCACATTACTACAGGAGGGAACAGCAGCCTCACTGGATGCCACAGTTTAAACCAGATGTCATCCATTCTCCACCCTTCCTGCTGATCTGCATGACAGGCACAGCATGGCTCACAGAATAACGCGCCTTTGAGCCACGCTGTGCCTGTCATGCAGGTAACACCGAGAACAACGCTTCTTCAAAATTACTGCAATTTATTAATCTCCAAAGAAATCTAACAGCACATGACACTTTACACTTCTTCCATTTATTCACTTGTAGTTACAGGACTTGAGGACTTTCCCTTCTCTGATTCTTCCAGCATGGTTCTTTTTTTTTGGTGCAATCAACTCATGCAGTTTCATTCTATCCTCCTAGCACTACACAAAGAACAACTAACCAAAACCTTTTGATCCATTTCAGTTCTCAGTTTCAATGATCCAGAATTCTTTAGCCATCCTTTCAGCATTCCAAAGGTTCTTATTAAAACACATCAAGACAGAGAAGCATTTAGTCTATCTAACTGCAATTTCTACAAGAAAGTCAGTGACTGCATCTTGCATGCAAACTTGGAGCATTTACACAATGGACTGACAGCAGGGACTTGGAGTTTATTTTTATTGTGAGATTTTTCAGTTTTTCCCCCTTCCATTCCAAAAATTTCAATGCGTTCTTCTCATGAGAACTTTAGCTCAGATGTTCCCATTCAGCAGCAAAAGAATAGGTTAAGCCTTTGTAAATGCAGATTAGCCCCTAGCCATCTTATTACAAAAGCAGCTTCTCATATCAAGAATTGCCTCAACTCCTGACCTCCACTGACACAGCAGAAGGATGCTGTTTGGCTGATGGAGATCTTCAATAACTGCTGAGGTCTTCTCCACCACATGAGAGACACTTCCTTTTGCCTAAACATTCAATTCACAATACCCAACCAAAAAGATAATTGTGAAGTAAAATGGAAGGAATTGTGGATACACTTAAAATTAAGTTATGGAGATGAAAATAAAAACTCTAATCCAGAAAAAACCCCAAAATCCTAAAAAAAGGTATAAATATATCTTTCTGCTTAAATACATTCCAAATTTTCTGTAAGAAATTATTTAAGATCTGTATTGTCTGAAATTCTATTTGTAATCTAGCTTCTATAGTTTGGTGTGGCTTTAAAAAAGCTGAAGAAGACTGAAAAAGAAGCAAACAATTACACAAAAAAGAGCAGCTATGACTTAAAGGAGAGAGATTGCAGAAGCTGTATTTGTGAGCATAAATATTAGACAGATTTAATCAAAACATATACCCACCCACACTGTGACAGATGTTTTATCATTTGACAAAAATTTTTTTAGGCATCGGTTTTATATGTTTTGGCTAATGAACAAAAATAAATTAAAATATTCTAGTTTAGAAAATATTACATCCTATAAATACTTCACAGGTGATTATGTAAATAAACTGAATTATTCAGTGCCTCTGAAGACAGCAGGAATATTATCATAGTTATAGAAATAAACATTAATGCAATGTATATTAGTAAGATCTCTGTAACAGTAGGAAAATAGTAAAAATGAAAATATTAAACAACTTAAATAGCACATTAGTGCTATTAGGATTATTCTTGTACTCATGCAGGGGCCAAGGATATTACAGAATAATTTTCTTCATTTCTCTTTTCCGTGATAGTCTCAGTAAAAAAACCACAGATAAGCTTCAAACTTTAAGGGATAGGAAAGACAGAAGAACAGATTATTGGAAGAAGGTGCAAAAATTGTCAATTCTAAAGGGAGAAATATATAAGGAGGTAACAACTTCCACAAATAAAGCACACCCCAACTACTCTTCCATCTTACTTTGTTTTTCTGTTGCCTTTCATTTCTTCATTCCTTTGCTGAAATCGACATGGATGTGCCGGGATGGTCCGTTTTGGAGGTTTCTCAATTTTTTTGACATCCAGAGATAAACAGCAAAAATTCTGTCTTTGCTTTTTTCCACAAAGGGTGGAAGATACTTTATTTCCCCCTGAAAACTAATTTTTTACTGACACAATCAGTAAATTCAACAGCTGAAAAAAAATATTAGCATACACAAATGTATGTGTAAGTATAACCTTAACTTAAATATAACATGCATAAACACCATTTTTAAAAATTTCTTGGATCTAAATCTGCAGTTTTCAAGTGACACGTTATTATCACCTGCACTTGTACATTGTGCTAGTATAGAGGACACTTGTGTCAATGTTGATTTCTT
The DNA here is from genome assembly GCA_013397295.1 of Polioptila caerulea. Taxonomy (NCBI): domain Eukaryota; kingdom Metazoa; phylum Chordata; class Aves; order Passeriformes; family Certhiidae; genus Polioptila; species Polioptila caerulea. Next base: position 42,275 of record VYXF01004723.1, read on the forward strand.
TTGATGCAACTATTAAAGGTGTGAATTATCTTTATTGGTTGACTGTTTACAACACAAATTCAAAGTTGCACTCATCACAGAAGTTCAGTAATTTTCAGTCAAATTTAAGAATTTTTTTCAACTTTGTCTAAGGATAAAACAAATTTAACAGCATTAAATTGTATTGCACGGTGTGAATTATAAAGTATGTGGATTGCTTGTATAATATCATCCTGTTAAAGGTGCACATTAGAGGGTTTTTTGTTGAACTACCTGTTAGGATATAGGCTCTCCATGACAAACAGTACATCAAACAGGAAATGCTAAGTTTCAGGGACTCACAGAAAGCCCACAGCCACTGCAGAGGGGACTGCATAAACCAGAGTCTGAAGGTCTGTCTGTCAAAGCAAGTCCAAATCCCTTTTCAGCACTGAATACTAATCTTGTAAACTCTCCTAACCAGTTCCTAGATGTTGGAATTTGCTTCTGTGAAAGCTATAATTGATTTAATATATGAAGATTTTTCATACTTAAACTTTTTGCATCACCATATAACCAGTAGATCTCATAATAAAAAATGTCTAGTGTTTAAGTGTGGCTTCACAAATGTTGGTTAAATGGCATGCTGGATTCAACAGGAAGAATGTCCCAGGAGTTCTCTGACTTGGAACTTGAAGAAACATGTCACATTTATTCTGGTATTTACCTACAAAGCCCATATGAACTTTTTGAAGATAAAGGAATCTTGAAATATACCTCAGAAAAATTAGCTGTATATTTTTCTACAAAATGTGCAAAACTAAAACAGCCTGTGTGTTTGACACCTGTATGTGTCAAACAACAACTATTCTCGTGTTGTACACACAAAAAGAAACATCACTGCAACCCCCATTTCTAAATCTTAGACACAAATACCAGAAAGGCTCAATAAAGATGCTTTATGAAGTTGTTCCAAATAGCGAGGAAACAGAGCTGGACTGAACACACCAGTCTGGGTGGGAGTGGTTTAAAAACTGAATACAAATTGCACTTACTGCATTTTATATTTACAAATTACTTTTGCGCTTACTGCAGTCTGTCACCAGACTGTCCAGCCTCTGGCCTCAAATCTTGCAGTTTGAGAGAATTTTACCAGAATTGTCAATAGGATACCAAATTCAGTAAAATTCACGAACTGAAAGCCTGGCTTTTAAGAATGCAGCCTTAGTATTTTTAAGCAATTATTCCCTTAATTGTTTTTGGTTTGTTTTTTTT
>VYXF01004723.1:43711-148417 GCA_013397295.1 Polioptila caerulea
TAGTTATAACTGAATATTGATACAGAAAATTTCATTTAGGACAAAATTGTGACCTGCTGTAAAGTAATGGGGGAGAGCAACAGAACAGCAAGAAGTCCAAAAACAGTACCAAAACCTTTCATTAAGGAAGGAGTAGCCTCATCCTGGTTTGAAGTGGTTGATAATAATTCAGGGATTGATAAAGAGACTCTATAACAAAGACTTCAAATGCTACCAAAACTAGGTTTTTTCCATTCTGAATGTCTCTTTTTATTTGTAAAGACTGGCATTACAATTTAAAAGGACTCAAAATGGAGTAATGTACACATCATTGGTGTTTCATGATGCAACTGATGGAGTCCCTGAATGGATATTGCTTCAGCTTTGCTTTTAAAAAATAATTTAACAAGAAAATCTTCAACTCCACTATCGATCACAGATGGCAGAAATGAAAGGAAAAAAAAAAAAAGAAACCAAAATTTCTGTCAAATTCATAACATATATTCATATTGTTAGTTGATGACACTTGTTCCAGATGTACAATAAAGCCCACAACACTTTATTACTATGAATATAATTATTGTGAATGTTTTTTCATGTTGATCAACTTGTTTCTGAAGGTTGTTTTTTGATTGTTTTAAACTTGCATAATAAACATGCAATGAAACATTTTTTGTTAAAGTGTTTTTTGCAGCTGTCTTGTATTCATACAAAGATTTCATAAAGTAGCAGTGTTGTATCAGAGCATTACCAAAATAAGAGCAAAAGCTAAAGAGGAAGGTAAATGTGAAATGAACTTGATGAGAAAAACCTAATCTTGTCCTGAGACACTCCAGTCTTATTAAAAAGATGTGCACAATCAAATCCCTTCCTCCCAAACCCACCAAAACCACAAAATAAATATTAAATTGGAAGGGAAGACATAACTAAAAAAAAAAATAAAATTATGTCATCATGCACTCATCTTCTGCATAGCTCAACCCACATATAGTAAGGCACTATTTCCCCACAACTTAGTGTCCACAACAATCTTTTACGATGCTCTGTGAACTAGATATAGTTCCTTCCAGGATGATGAAATAAACAGACCAAATGAGTGTTGCTACCATGTCACCCCATATGTGATCTTTTAGACAAGGGTATCATCTGGCAGTTTCAAAAATAAGCTGTCTCAAGTCTCTACTTGTGTGTGCATGTTATGTATAGGGACGTCTTTTGTCTGGTGCAAGTTTGGTTCCAAAGTTGCTGTAATTTTTCATTGTTCTTTACTCCAGTGTTCTCAAAGCAAATACACAAGAAAATAAAAGTGCAATTGGGTCATTAAAAACAGAGCTTTGGTGCTCCAAAATGCACACAGCTTTGGGGATTTAAGAAATCTTTTCGACATTCCCAAAAGAGCTGGGAAATCCTCATTTTTGCTTAGTTGAGCTGGTCTTCGTATTGTTTTCGGAAGCAATCACCAGCAGGGAAAAACTCCCAGCACCGTTCTTGATACATTTTCCATACGTATGACTCCTGAAAGAAAAACAGTTTAAATTGTTTAACTTGATTTAATGAGAAATCCTCAACCATTACTTTTTTCCTCTTTTATTTATGTATCACTTCACTTTTTTGATTCTGTTCACTCCAGGTTGTTGAATATCAATCTACAAAATCCTGTTAATGATTCTGATTAGTCTAGAATAGCTTTTAGGCTTTTGTCACCTGGTCAAAAGGCACGATAGAAATGCACAGAAGAGAACCAGGTAGTTTAGTTCTTTTTGAACATTGAGGAGCACTGTAAAACTCAATTAAAGCTGGCCACAAGACAAATAGCAGGATAAGCAGAATATTTTATGTCATAGAAATTTGACTGAATTTCTTCATCAGCCATTTTAAAACAAGTCAACAAACAATACATAAACCAAAATGACCTTTATAGTCAGTATTTTCTGAGTCAGTGGCCTTTGATATTTCTTTTCTGATTATTTTGTTTGGATAGGGTTTTGTGTTGAGATATTCCAAAGAATAGTAAAGAATATGTTCGTTTATTTCTATTTTAACCACACCACTTAAATGTGCTTTCTTATTATGCAAATTTCATTGTAGAAAGAGCATATGTTATACCTACATATATGTTACAGCTACAGAATCATAGAATTATTTAGGTTGGAAAAGAACTTTTAGATCATTGAATCCAACCATAAAATAGGAACACTAAAGCATGTTCCTATTAGTTACGTACTATGAAGTACTCTCAGTTTTCAAACTATCACCTCACTGTTGGAACCCAGAGTGCAGAGAATATTTCTCTGCATGTTTTAAAGGATCCAAACCCTCTGAAAAATACTGCTTTTAACCTTTGGCCACGGAAAGTGCTTCCTAGGCTTTGGGATCAGACAGAATTTTCAAGAATGTAAAATAGATAGTAGCATAATATGGAATTTATCACATGGTGAGAAATGCAGATTTTTAGGTTTGTCAGAATGCTAAGTGGATGAAGACAAGATGGAGCATCCTTGTCATTTTTAGGCTTCCTCCTTTTTCATCTGCTTCATATTCTGCAGTGCTGGGGACACAGGACAATTGGTTAGAATTTGCTGCAGTGCAGCGTTACATGAATAGAAGTTTAGTGAGTGATTGGTAGAAAAGTAGAAATAATGTACGTTCTTGGTGATAATTGGGTGAATTATCTTTAAGAGAACCTTGATTCTGTGTGTTTGAAGCTTTTTGGCATCTTTCTCCCTCGCGCCAGGCTGGTGTAAAGCCTGGTGTGCAGAAATTGCTGATAAGGAAAGAATAAACAACCTGGAGAACGGGAACAACCAAGAGTCCCGTTTGCCTTTTTACTTAACAAGGACTAGAGAGAAAGGCCTCCCCAGTCAGGGGAGAGATATGTGGGAGTGGAAGAACTCCAACACCTAACAGTATCAAAACTGAATAGTTAGTAGAAATATGTCTTCAGTGAATACAGTAGGACACACTGCCAAGAAAACAGAGAATGCAAATAAAGAAGACTTTTTAAATCTCAGTTAGTATGAAATTCTCAAATGACAAATGCATGTTCAAAAATAGCAGAACAAACACATAAAATCTTGTACTGGACAAGGCTAAGATTCTTGCAAAGATGATTACAGCACACATGTCAGAGTTCAGAAAAAGTAAGCTACATAGATTTATAGCAAATAACTCCTCTGACCCAAGTCTGTAGTGCTATATATGTGAAACTATTAAGTTCTTTTAGGTTTTGATCTGCAACACAGGAATATCTGCTTAGTCAGCTGAAAGACTATCACTAGGAAATAAAAAGACTGTAAATTTGATACATTTTCTAAGTTACTTTTAATATACTTAAAGGAAGTTGAAGGGGGCACCAGAAGTTTGAAAGAACAGAGGAGAACAAAGAAGAAACTTCCAGAGAAAAGTTCTCATATTTTTCATTTTAAATATATGCACAAGTTCTTTCATATGGACTAATTCAGGAATGTAGACATAGAATATGTAGATGCTAATATATGTAAATGATATATGTAGATGATAATAATAAAATACAAAGACTATTAAAAAAGAATCAAAAGGGAGAAATCAAGAGTGCTGCTTTCACAGAATACTTCAATGTTTTGTTTCTCATTATTTTTGTTTATAATATGTATTTATATTTTGCGGAAATAACAATTTAAAAATAACAGGTTCAGATACCTAAAAGGACTAGAAAGTGCTACAGAATTGATACTCCCTAGCATTAAGCAACCGAAGTCTTAAGAATTGCTTAGAAGAATGAGAATTAAGTTCCATACCATACAGGGGCTATCCATTAGAAAAATCTTAGTTTTTCCAAGTCTGAATGATTTTTATTCTAGAATCAGCAACCTACCTGTCCTGTATGCTCGGTTTCATCTTTGTTAATAAGATACATCAGAAAAAACCTACAAGCAAAGAAATAGCTGTTATGAATATAGTGTTTGGACACATTAGGCAACACACAAGAAGATGGATATTCTTCAGCATGTACAGTGATAATGCTGTTTATGGACTTACAAGTTCCAAATTTCTCTCTATGATAATATTCTGAGATAGATTAAGCACTTTCCTGACACTGTTAACATTCATTGTTCAATGAGTAGTATATTAAAATGCGTGATAGTCAGTTTAAGTAGTTAGCAACTCAGTTTAAGTGAAGATTTTCTAAACTTTCTCATCCGAAAATTACAACAGACATTTTCTTGCCCATGAGAATCCACTGGGAAGCAGACAAAAAATGGTTTTGGAAATTTCTTTTTTTCCTCTTCCCACACTGAATAAAAAAAGGCTGAAGATATCTAAGAGATTTCTGTTGAAATTACAGGTTGGGGTTATTTTAGTAGTGTATGCAAGATCAACATGAGCAGAAAAGAACTTGTCATTTAAAAAAAAAATAGTCTTGAGGGTTTGAGCTAACATTCACTGGATGATAACTTCAAAATTTCACTCATAGGAGACATTCTCTCCAAACTTATGTAAAAACATAAAATATTATCATGCACTAAAAGAAAAAAAAAAACAATTCCTCAGGCTGAGGCATTTTAAAACAAGTATGCTATAGTATGCTATTTGTTAAGTATTAAGTAAATAGGAACAAAAACCCATATGAGAGTGCTTTCAATGTATTTTGTTTGCATGATCTGTTTTTCAGGTGGAAGGACTTTTTAGGTATGTTTGACTTTGTAGTCTCATTATTTTCTGCACATACAGTGCCAGTTTAAAAACTCAAAGACACAGTCCATCCCCTGCTTCATATTGACAGCACTGGATTTTCTTTCACACGTGAGAGGAACGCGTTGATATAGAGGTTGTAGACTGGATAATTGGCTTTATTTAGCTTAGTGGTCACTGGTGCTCAGCTTGGATTCTCCAAAAGTGGACCTGATGCCCTTGGTTGATCCTTCTCATCTCTAGCTCCTCATTACAGTTCCCCTACCTCCCTTTATCCCAGGTTCTCTTAGTAAGCCTCAGCACTCCACACAAAATATTTTTTCCATTGTAAGTTTTTTTTGTCTTACTCCTGTGTTTGTTCTCTCTTTCCATCAGTCTCCAGGCCAGGTCATACTGTTCCTCTGTACCTTACACACCTCATTCAATTTTACAATTTATATGGCCTCTGCAGCCACGTATCAAGTTTATTTCCACCTACAGCCTCATACAAACTTCTTGTGCCACAACCAAGCTGGAAAGCAGGATATGAAATTTGTTAATTCCTTGCTGTCACTGCCACAGAATTATACATTCAGAAAGTGTAAGTGCACATCAAAGGCGAACAGTACTGACTATTACGCAAGAGAGGTAATCAGGTATTTGCCAAGGCTGCAAGGATCATGAGTTAGTGAGGAGTGCATTTTCAGTCTACTCACAAATAATTGGCCAAGTTGTGCTCCTGTAGTGTGTGTGTTTCAAAGCCATGAGGCACTGTATCAAAGTAGTCATTTCCTATTCCACAGATAAAGCACTTTGTCTAGAAGAAAGAACACAGAGCACTTCAACACTACAAATAACACTTGCACTGCTTTCAGAAAAGGCAAAAAAAGGTAACAATTTTCTTTAAAGAGCAATGCATCATATATAATATGAGCTGAACAAAAAGGCTTTTCTTTTAATGATTCAGACTGGATACTTCAGTAAAAACACTTGAATAGAAGCTTAGCTACTATCAGAATAGCTTCGTACTGTTAAAAAAAAATAAATCTTTGCCAGCTCTAAGTGAACAGGTACCAGGAGACAGAATGGTATACAATGGTCACAGCTGGCTTTTTAATGTTAAGCAGCACTTACTGTAAGACATGGCAACGTTTACCTCAATGCTTGTCCAGCTGAAACTGAATATGCTCCAAGTCCACATTACAAAGTGCAGCTGGTTTGCAACACTTTCCTGCCTGCTTACATATATACTTCAATGACGGAATAGAGAACCACAAAGTACAAGATACTTTCACATATACATTAACCAAAGAAAATTACATCTGAGATGAAATGTAACATGACAGTGTTAGACACCTCTCGTTTGAAGATCCAGAAGACTTAAACAGCCACAGACACGCAATTCATTATAATTCACATTGCATGGTATCAGACCACGTACAGGACTGTATTTTCTCTTAGTTTGAAAAACTATCCACTAGCTAAATCATATTTTGACTGAAACACATGCTCATGAAATCTGAAAATAGGTTTGGTTTAGCTACTGAATGTTCTTACCTCCATGTCTTCCTTAACTTGCTCTTGCTGATCTCTCAACTCACCAAAAGCATCAATAATTAAACCTAGGGTTTAAATTAAAATGATAGTTAGTGCTCAAGAACAGAATTGTGACAAAGAATATCTGGTAATCCAGAGATAACATAACTGATAAATATTAGAGGATCTTCTGCAGAAATAACAGAAGCCAACGTACATTCCAAAGGCAACAAAACCATAAAGAAAAAGAGCAAGCCAAAGAAACACCAGGCAGTACAATTTTGAATCATAAAATGGGACAAGCAGACTTCTGTTTTACTCCCAGGGCTCTAATCTTGACTTAGTACATTAAGTGATACCAGTGATTCAGGCCCAACCACAGAAAAAATAATACCGGACATTAAAGAGTTATTTATTGCATGGCAGATGCAGAAAGGCCCAGAGCTCCATGCACCCTCTCTCAAGATGGTTATGTAGTACAAGATTCCACTATTGGAGCCCTGACAAAAGTAAGGGGTTATTTGAGGGAGATACAGAAAGAGGAAAAAGAATCACAGGCTCTATGGCTCAGACTATAAACTGCTTATAACCTTCCCCTCACTTACTCTAATAAAAATAGGACTAACTCCACAATGATTATTGACACTCCTGTACACAAAACCTGACAGTTAAGGACTCTATTCTTCAGCCACTCACAAAGTGAAGAAACGAACCACAGCAGGGTATAAAAAATTTTCTACCCTCCCCAAGCCTTTAAAAAAAAAGTCTGTGGCTTAAGTAGGAGTAATTTTTTAAGCTCAAAGTTGCCTTTTGAGTTTCCTTGTAGCAATGAGAAAGCGCCCTTACTGCTGTCAAAATTAACCTAAGTTAGCTGTCAGCTGACAGAAAGCAACGAGGTATCAGTATTTATGACAGCAAGGGAACCCAGCAAAACTATTAATAATTTTTTCCAAAATTGAGAATATACTTCTGTAAACTTGTGCAAACTTTAATAAAAAAATGACCTTTTGGGCTTTCTTGACATTATTTTAAAGTCCACTATCCAGATTACAAAAGTGAGAAACATTATCAGTCAAATAGTTTCACTGAAATTCGAAAGCTAACTAATGGCAGCTAACTTCCCACTGTCATTAACCAGGCTATTCTAAAGCTATTTTATAGCAAGCACTTTTTTACTCTTAGATATTGTTGAAATGAGGAGGCATCACACAAGACAGCAATTTTTATGCAAGAAAATATTTGACCTCTTAAACTATGATCCAATTTTCACACCACTATTACCAGTCTGAGGATCTGCCAGGCAGTCAAGAATTTACAGTGTTGGCCTGGGGAATACTGACAGCAGTACTGATTTTGTCCATGAAAGGTCATGTAGGATGGGTTACACTGAAGGACAATTTTAAGTTGTGCCCCAAGATTTCTGAAGGAGGCTTTTAGAAAGGGCATTGACAAGACAGAAACTGCAGTGGCAGCAGTATTCTAAGAGCAAAAAATGTATTTTGTTTCTACTGATCCAGTTAGAGCCTGTTGATTTTACAAACTCAAAAGAGCAGTGTGTAAGAGTCAGCTGGGTGTGATTTTCTATATAAATCTGTCCTTCATGATATGCCTTGCTGCTCTGTCTGAATCTTAGGTTTGTGATTACCACATCACTAAGACCTTTGTACTACTAAATAATGCTTTCAGTCCCACTGTGGATTACAAATGCATACCTTGGATAATCGCAAGCAGGATGACAACCACAAAGAAGAAGAAAGTGATGTCAAAGATAATCCGATAGATTTCATATTCATCTCCTGCTGGATCTTCTATTTCATCACCAATGCCGCCTCCTGCACGTACTCCAACGTACATATGAAACATGTAGCACTAGAAAAGACAAAACAAAGGGATACAAAGGCTGTTTGAAGCTAAAAGCAAAAAAACCCAGTGTTACAAATTCAGTAATTGGTAGAACTGGTCTATGGTTTAGGAACTATGACATGTCATCTTTTTCTCTCTTTTGAGATTATGCATATTTCTGATGGAGGGGAAATGCTGCTGTGCAGCTGAAGCTGCAGTGTTTCATCTTCTGTCATTACGTAGCAGTTCAATAAGATCAAAAGTTCAACTACTAGAAGCTCAGCAGCTCCACATGATTCATGTAGAATCATTTCAGCAGCGTAAATATCACCATAGCCATCTCCTTTTCCAATTTCCTAGCTCAAAAGTGGATGATTTTCCCTATTTTTAGTAATTCAAGTTTAAAAACAAACAACTCTTCTCCCCAAGCCAAAATAAAAAAGAAAAAAAAACAAAAACCAAAAAACCCCCACAATAAACACAATCAAGCAAAAATCTTTGGGAATGCTTGTGCAGAGAACAGACTAATGATTTAAAATGTCTGAGAATACTGTGAAACTATGATATGAAAAGTGGTATAATATGTCTGCCAGTGCAGTTGCCTGGGATGCTGACTTTACAAAATTTCCAGTTATCCAGAGGTCTAGAGCAGTTTTATTTTTTTTCCTTTAAGCAGCTTTGCAAACTACAGGTCAAGGGTTCTCACCCTCTATCAAAAAATAGTGATGACAATAACTACCTCCTAAAACCTAACCATACAAAAATCTATTCTTCTATTTCTATGCCACACTGTCCCCAAAATCCCTTCTGTAAGAAATTGATATAGTACCATACAATGCTAAGTGATCCTTGCCTGAAAAATCTAAGTTTCTAGAGACAGTTTATACTCTCAGACTGAAAGATAATAATTAACTTAATGAGTGAATGTATTGTTACCTATCTAAAAAGTTTTGGGTTTTTATTTCTAAAAAATTATGTACATTCATTTTCGTTTAAATCCCATTTCAAATCTTAGTGTTTTCAGAAGAGACAACCCTGATTTTACAGCATATCATGTTATTCTAACTCATTCCTGTACAATATTACAGCTTTGTGGTATGTGTATTTTCAGAGAATTACAGAGCAGGTCAGGTCAGAGTGACTACATGAGGTCTCTACTCCAAGCAGGAGTTTTAGGCTTTATCTAAGTCAGTTCACTTTGTAAGGATGGAGACTGCATCAACCTCTCTGAGCAACATGATCCATCGCTTGGCTCCCCTCAGTCAGAACACATTTTTTCACTTTATGTCCACTGTCTCCTACCATGCACTTCCTGTTAGGAGCTTGGATTTGTTTTCCCAATAATCTTTCTGACGACACTGGGAGGTCCTCTTACACATCCTCCACTCTGAGACTTTCTCTTCTCTAGGCCAAACAAGCCCAGTTCCCTCTGCCTCTCTTCCCACAGCAAGTGCTCCAGCGCCTGACTATTTACCAGCCCCTCACTGATTTGTGTTCCAGTTTATCTGACTTTTTGTGCTGAATGTCTCAAACCAAAAATATAAACAAAACAAAAATATATAATATTTTAAAATAATTTAAATTTTATTTAAGTTATTTATATTTTTTAAAAAAAATAGATAAACAGCTTGAACAGTTTATCTATTTATTTGGCTTTTAAATGTTGTTGACCCCCTGGAAGAGATTCACATTGCATAGCACACTGAAATACATTTAACTGTTGCACATGATTGTTTCTGGAGATCTTGGAAATTCTTTGTGGTTTAAGCTCTACCTACCACCCATAACTCCAAAGCCTGACACTGTCTTAGTATGAAATAATTTATGGTGGTTCTGAACACAGTAATTACTTAAGAGCCTATTAAAGATAACTGTGACAATTCATGCTAAGAGAAACTGATGGATTTCAAAGCTTAAACAAGAGTTTAAGTATTTGCACTAGTTATGAAAATGCTTGCCTATAACTGACCCTCCTCCTGAATATGTCCAATTTCAAGATTTGGAAGTGCTGCCCTTTAGCCAGCTTAGCTTCATAGCTTTTAGTTGTTTTGCATTTTTTGAACAACTATAGCAAGAGACAGTACCACATTTCTTTTATTCCTTTACAGATGAGTTTGTTGAGCATACAGAAGATCTATCTATTTGTTGAGGATGTTCATAATATTTGTCCCTTTGCTTTCAACTGCAATCTTTCCTGCCTGCTGGCTATGTCTGTGTGAATACCAATTAAAAAGAAGGTCAGGACAAAACCACAACAGCTTGAGGAAAAAAAAACCAGAAAGCAAAGTAAAACTTACTGTCAGCATATCATCACATTTCATGTCTGGCATATCACCATCTTCACTCTTGTTGTAGAACTTGCGGAAAAAATTGAATGCCACTACTGTATACAAGTATACCACTACTGCCAGTAATCCCACTGTTAGGACAAGCTGGAAGACAAAATTACAGAATGGGTGTAACACCATTATGGAATTGTGATTTATCTTTTCTTTCAAAAAAAAGGAAACTGACAATGAACTATATGTACTACCAGTAGGAAAACTTTTACTTTTTATATATTTTTGTAATACAGAGTAATATAGCTGCATATTCTCATGCAAAGATTGTGCATTTCATTCTATTTTGATCAAATACTATGTTTCAGAAATATAATTACAAAGAAAAATCTTATGGATAGATACACAATGAAACAAGCCATTAGAATCATACACAATCCCCATAATCAGATAAAAAATCTGAAAATTCACTATCTAAAAGTAATATTACCTAGTATATAATTAATGGAAATACAGTTATCTACTAATTTAATAGGAAAGGAGTGGGTTTTTTACATGAATGAAATCACATATTTAAAAAACCCCATTTTAATATGTCAGAACAAGCAACAAGTACTCCAGTACTCAGCTGCAGCATCATTCAGATTTTGCCCTGAGCTTAATGGAAAGCAACTGGGAGGGAGCTTCAGCATCCTGTAAATTGATATTTCAACTGTGTAGCTCCCAGATCTAAACAGTTCCTTATAAATAAATGCCCCCTTAATTCATAGGTAATTTGCTAGTACTTCAGGACTATTTTTAGAAGGGAGACTACTTCTTCACTTGCTTACAAATCCTACTGTCTAGTTTCCTCATCAACTCAAGTTCTAGAGTTCATGATGAAAAAACATTTCTGTTGTCAACCTGCAGAGCACCTGACTCAAGTAATGAATGGATCTTTCCTGTGTACTCCTTAAGTAAAAATGCTGAGAAGAGATGACAATGGATACCTGTTTGCCATTGTGGGTAACAGATGACAGGATAGTTCGTAATGTCTTGAATCCCATTGCAATGTCAAGGAGATGAGCAGCAAAGAAAAAATTGTTGTAATGGCCAAGGACTGACATGGTCATGTACCACGCTAGGTAAAGGAAAGACTAACAGAAAAAAACAAGTACATTCAAAATAAAATTCACAGCATTCATCTTTAACTTAACTCAAGACAATAAGGAAAAGTAGAAATTTCTCAAATATGTTTTTCTTTAAATAGAAAATGGTTCTTTTTAAACAGAGAATTTCTTAGATGTCGTTGAGAATTTTCTATTCATGCAACAACATTAAATCCTCAAATACAAAGTCAACAAGGTATGGGCAAAACCAAGAAAATCAGAATTTATATTATAAAAACTAATTTTGGAATTCTTAAACCCTTATTTTTAAATGTCTCCATTGTAAAAACATTGATGCATTTTGCATAAACAAGTGTGTATTTCATTTTAGAACACAAGTATATACATATATGTATATACTGAGAAACTTACATTATCAGTGAAAACAACTCCTAATTTCCACATCTGATACTTAACATCAATGGAATTCAGCCTGTAAAAATAAAAAAAAATTGCATTTTATAGCAAAACACAATTGGAAAACATGGAACACAATCTGTAGGAAGTGTATTGTCACATAACAGGAATCAGTGGCTGATCAATATCTCCTAATGCTGAAATACATCAGAACCTTGTTCTAATTCACACTTTTAGCCCTAAGTATTGTTTTGAATTCATCAGACCTAATGCTGATTGATTTATAAAATGTTATCCTGCATACAAGTGAAATAAGCTGTCTTTAAAATCCATGGAGAAAAAAAATACTTTATTTTTAATTTTAACCCACCTAAGTCTGAAGTAGCTAGTCAAAAAAAGGTAACCGAATTTGCATCCTAAAATGCCAATTTTTTATCTTAGTTACTATAGAACACCTTAAGTGACACAATTGGATGACATTAAAGACAGACAAATTTAGACTAGATGAATCTCAGAGCTCGTTCAGAAAATTGACTCATTTTTCTAAGGATATAAGGAAAATCATTGATGAAAATATGATAATTCTTACCAGTTAATGAGATTTGATAAAGGTACTTAGGAAAATCTTCTATCAATGTTACTTTCTTTGTAAAATAGAAAGCATCCCATCAGATAAAAAAACATTCCTTATTAATTTTCAGCTATGTAGGAAATACCGTTTTTATTGCAATGTGCCAAAATTTTGTGCCAGGCACTGAACAAAATCAACAGGTGATAGTTCATCGACAATGGTTCCACTTGACCATTACAAAAAAGAAAGCATTGAACCAAAACAAAACAATGAGTTACAGGATGCCTGTAAGCTTTCTGTGTGTCTTGAACAGAGCAGAGAATAGATAGCAGAAGTACCAGAACTGCAACCTGTACCAGGTCACACCATTCTCTATTTTCTTCCCAAAGTACTACAGTAAGGGGTCAGTTCCAATGCTTTTCCCACCTCTCTTGTCACTGCATGGTAAATATATCTCAAATCTGGAATCTAGAAAATGTTTTAGTAGCTTCATTAGTATTCATTTTTGAAACTGTCAAAGTGGATAAATGTACCTTCCTGAAGAGTGTATTTTTTTTATGCAACTGGTTTTGCAAATTTTTAGAAAAGTTTTTTATTTTCCTGCAACATATTAATCTGTTATGAGTATGGAATGATTCCTCCTGGGAGAAACATGAAAGATGGATGAGGCCATAATTTTTTTTAATGGAATATATAACATGGAGGAGATATTAGAGATATTAAAAAGAACCAGGCATTCTTCAGCCATGATTCTTAAATTAAATATTTCATCAGCCTTTTCAAACTGCTTCATTCTGGTCTGTTTTTTTTCAAAATTCTTCACAGAAACATTATTTAAATGTTTCTACCCTCATATGAGTATGAGTACACAGGGAAGGGACTGTAGTTTTATTTTGTTTTTATACAAAAAATAAAAGTAGTAGGTTTTTTTCCTAACTCAAGCATGGGTCCTACTATAATCCAGCAGGAGCAAAACAGTATGGAAGAAAGCATTCTGCGAAGTGCTTCTGCCACAATATTAAATTTTGTTTAGTACTGAAATGCCACAGAGTCCTTGAGCCTTTACACTGCACCTGATTGATTGCTCAAACAGACTACTGGTTTATTAATATCCATCTTTTATAAAGACGGATAAAAGAGCCATCCGTACAAAATCAGCTCTTGCTTCAATGTAATTCTAATTTACCAGCAGTCTTGCTGCCTACTTCTCATAATCCTTGCACACCCATAGATAATATGTTGCTTTTAGAGAAAAGTTGAAATAAACCCTTACATCAGAATCTCTGATCTCCTCAAATACAAATCTCTCCATCTCCTCAAATACATACTATCTAGTTGAATACCTTTTTTGTAATGCAGAACTGGAAAAAACTTTTTGCAGTGCTTTATAAAAGCTGAGGATGCTCCTGTCCTACGAAGGAGAATGTACTACTCTGAATGTCTAGGAGCTTCTCTTTATTTCTGTCTCCCAAATGATAAACAAATGTATAGTTTAGGAAAAACAAGTTATAAAAGGATGTGTACTGGTCACTAGCACTTAAATTCATTCCATCCCTTCCTTATAATCAGAACACACAGTGCCATTTTTGCTCATTCTTTCCATCAGAGCTGAACTTGAAAAGGAGATTCCAGCCCAGCTGTAATGGCACAATCAAAGTGGGAATGTGAGATATTCAAGCAGCTTTGCACTGAACTAATTCTTCATACATAAAAAACCAGAGGAATTCTGCATATACACTGACAATAATTAAATAAATTTACTATATCATTCAATGTAAGAATTGACTTCTTATGCAAATAGACATAAAAGAGCAACAGATGTTTTGTCTGAATGACAAACCTTGAACACTTGATTTTAACGTACAAAAAACCCAACACAATAAAAAAAGGAACAAACAAAAAACCCCAAGCACAAACAAACTGAAGGCAAATGCTTACACAGCAGAAAAGGAGCTGTCCTTCTTTGGTTTCTTCTTTTCTCGAGCATCACTAAAATCAAGAGCAGCTTTGTCCATTCCTAGTAATTCACTGATCCTGTCACGACCATAGAACTCACCATATTTATCCATGACCTAAAGTTAGAAAGAATATTCAAAAATATTCATCAGTAGGGTAAATCATCAGTTATCTGGCCTAGATCTGAAGACAAGAGGTTTAGCATACAAGGAGCCTGAATGCAGTGCTTTATGACTATGGATGACAATGTGATCACAAGATCTTGAACACAGAGCTACAGCAAAAAATTTTTTTCAGTTAATTCAAACTACCCCCTATCTCTTTCTTACAAATTTAACACATTTCACAGGTAATTTTGCTGGAAATAAACATTTACTTGCATTCATTCTGACTGAACACACAGCTTCTCCCTAAATATTATCTGTGTCTTCTCATTTTAAAAAGAATAGTCAAAAAAATACAAATTTTTCTCTAACAAGATCATAACTCAGTGACTCCTGCAGGGGAGGAGGTATTTTGCCAGCTCTCTAATATGAAATGCTTTAAATATTTATTGATATTTTTGCAGATTTTTAGAGAAGTCTTATTTGTAACAAGCCTTCATGATATGGGTTATTTTGTAGATGGGGGATTAAAATACAAATATATATAAAAGAAGATGTTCATTGCACAATAGCATATTGAAGGCAGTTAAATCATGCAGTGCAGTTCCTCAGCCAAAGCTAAAGTATCAAATCTTACACACAACTTAAAACCATACTCCTTTCCTTTAGGTTCGAGCCTTCCTTGATCAACTACATTGACAGAAGGAATGTATATTTTTATTTTCTTTCTCAAGTACTCTGTGAGAGCTACTGCTTCCCCTTTACTTAGACAGACAGGTAGAAATCTGTATAAAACAATCTAAAATATGAAAAAAAAAAAATCCACAGCAAAATGAATACACAATTCAAAGGAATTTTTTTGGTTAGGTTGACCTAAGACTGTTACAAAGCAGAAGAGCTAAGAGCATTAAAAAAGACATGTTTCCAAAAGTATGATACAAGATTGACACTACAGTGTGGAGGGGTAAATCTGATCCAATAACATGCACACTCTCTTTTCCAATTGAGACCAAACACACTAAAAAGATTATTTTTGCTGTAAGCTATTGTACAAACGTTAGATTTATTTCTTAAGAGCAAGCTTAGAAAACATCTAAAATATCATTTGTAAGAAATGAGCTTCTGCAGTCCCTGCTTAGAGAGGACTATTTTTGAGAGAGAGGTTATTAGCTTTTGCAATTAAAGCTCACCTGTGCACCCACAAAGGAGGAGCCCAGAGACACAGAGCTTGGGGGAGAATGCAAAGAATACCTTGCCCAGCTAGTCCCAGGGCCATTAAAGGCCCATTTTCTCGAGCCTAGAGGACTACAGTGGCACAGTGGCAGGCAGGAACCCAAGCTATGGATTCAGTGGATAGATGCTCTGCATGGTCCCTCCCAGGGCAGCCCCAGGAAAGCCATAAATGGGATGTTACAAGGAGAAAGCAGAGATGGAGAAAGGAATCAATTTAGGTGACTTGGGGAAGAAAAATCGCGGGAAAATAGAGAGGTTCAGGTAGTTATAGTTGCCTGATTATATCCAGTGCCTAAATATCTCAATCTGGCTTGTCTTCTTATTAATTACTTTTTAATCTTCTGTTGAGCAAGGGACACCATTCTTTGCGTGTGGAGGTGAATATATACAGACAAGATATGTTACATGATTTGCATTATACATACAAGCTCACCCAAAATTCTTCATGTAATTTCATGAATGTATTTGAATTCTTCTTTTATACAAAATCTATATGTAGAAAAATGTTTTAAATATATATAAAATAAATGTAAGAAGGTGGTCAGGAATTCTGTGTACTTTAAAATAGTAAATATGGAAATCTACTCTGAATCAAAGTCATATTTCAAGTGTAGTCCACATGCCTCCAAACATGAACAAAAATATGCACTACAATTTTATCTTAACCTCATCAAAATTTTTAAAAATAAGCCTTACCTTTCTTTTTACAAACTTGTCCCAATAGTTATTAGGAAAAGACCTGAAAAAACAGATAAACAAGATTACATTTCAGACAAATATATACTGACTCTGTTTCTAAGAGTCTCTACGTGGTGGCTATCACCAGTTAGTCACTTGTGAACCCTCTGGAGTGAATGCTGCCAAATGGTGTTCAGCCTACCATGTAAATGTGATAAGCACAGCAGAGGCAATGCCTGCAGACAGGATTCTAGAGCAGCTACATCCCACACACAGTCCCACCAGGCAGAGAAACAAAAAATATGTGATTCAAAGTACAGCTCATTCCTAAACTGACAGCAATGAACCATCTTCATCACTGTCCTTGCCAAAACAAACCCATCCCGTTTCTTTTTTCTTTTGTGAAGAGAAATAATTTTAAGGCAAAAATTTGGGAATGCATAAGATTAAAGAGTAATAGTAAAAATGATAGCAAACATTAGCCTTGCAGATGTCTGAAAATTTTGTATATCCTTGCTAGAAATATATCCCTAATAATTGTTTATTCTAGACAAGATGGATGATAAGTATGTAATTGTGGAAACAGAAGAACAATTACTTGCAGGGCTATAATGAGACAGAGTAAGTAGAAACTCACTGTGTGTTGATTACAAGTCTATCCCACTGTCCCTTAATATCATCTTCTGATGGTTGCTCAGTTATATATAACCCATCAAATTCCAATTTCCTTGCCACTTCCTTTTCTCTCTTAAAAATAACCAGTGGAACCTGCAGTTGAGAGAAAATACAGGAATTATTTAAAATGCACTGATATGTCTGAAAACTTTAAGAAAAGTTGGTTGTTATGAAGAAATAAGTATCAAAACTGAAGAAAGAAAAAATAGTACTTGAAAAAATTAAGACTTAACAATTCCCCAGAAAACAGAAAAGGTATTGATACACTAGGATCAGGTCATTCATAATCATTAAACTACAGTGTACTAAACAGTTGTAAAAAGATGGTTGAAACATCTGAAGAGGGATCCTTCAAATAAAAACAGTTTTTCAGTGCTATGAAAGGATTAGAGGTAGTCAAGAGAAAGAGAGCTAAAATATTTTCTTTAATCATTAGAAATTATTTTGGGATGACATTTTTTTATTTCGATACCCAGAGGTGTTAGAGGCTCCTTTTGTCTGTTAAACAATTTTTGAGGTTTAACAGTGGCAAACAAAGGGTTTCACTGCAGAGAGCAAAGACTATAAGCAACAAAAATGAATTGTCAGCAGCTGAGACACCTAGCCATGCTTTACCTACAACTCTCTTCCATCAGCTGGATGACTTCAAAAGTACATTTCAAGAAGGCAGATAGTAAATAGTGGTCAAAGTTGAGTGTATTTTTCTAAGAAATCTGTTACCAAAAAAAGCCTCTACTCTTTCCTGCAGCTATTTCACAGGTCCCCAAAATGCACCCACCTAGCATTACCTACCTTGAATGTAATAGTAGTCAAGACTGGACATGAGCATACTGAAATTGTAGTAATGAAAATCAAGACTACTCAAGCAATATGGTGATTACACTAGATACAATAATAAAGAGTTCCAACACTTGTTTCAGACAGCTAAATGAGAAAAATGTAATGGATTTCATGCTAAGCAATATTCAGAAGCAAATCTATCAGACACAGGCCTGCAGTTCAGATGATTTTGGACTTAAAGATCTCCAAAATAGAGACTGAAACCATATTTAGGGTTCAGAATTAGAAAGAAGGCAATTAATTAGGATAAATATTGGTAACAATGTTTTTCCCTTCTAGTCAGAGAATAAATGTTCAAATAAAAAAAGGTAGCATAAAAAGTCATAGTAGAAACAAACAAAAAAGTATGACGTGGGAGAAGAAAACATTTCAAAAAACAGAAACCTAAGTTTTCATGCTGCATGGCAACCAATGCAACAAAATAATTGTTTAGTATCTATTGACCTGTGGGGATACTTATATTAGAGGTGAAGGTCAACACTAAATGTAGTAATACAATGAACATTACATTGAGCTACAAATGAAGATCGTGTCTTTTTAGCATAGAAAAAATTATTAGCCATTAAAAGAGGAAAAGAAAAATATTAAGGACCACATAAGATCTTAATAAAGATATGACAAATGAGCAGCTGGGTCATATCAAGGGTCCACTATCCTGCAGTTTGACTTACAGCTTTTGCCCTGGAAGTGTGTAAAACTGGTGGAAGTACATGTCAGATATACTTCTCCCAGCTCCAGAAATTTATGACATTTGGTTTTCTTAAACCACAATCAGCATTTTGCCAATGGAAGTGATATCTCTAGTTTTCACATCCCTAACAGAGATCTTCTCCAAGATACTCCTTTAAAAGATGCTTAGGCTCCTGCCAAAACACTACCAGCACAGTGTGTGTGTATGAACAGCGGGCATTTTATAGAGTCACAATATGCAGCAGCAGTAATCCAAAATGCTGCATTCTTTTCAAATGACCTCACTGACAGACTAGTAATGCAGCATCTGAAACCATCATCTGTGTCATGTGCATTCACACCTTGTCTCCAACAGCCACAAGCAGCTTCTGAAGCAGGTTACTGCTGTAACTGTCTGACTGACAGCAGATCAGACTCTGGCCTACAGCTTCCTCAACAGACACATCATCTAACATACACTTTCTGTGTATGTTACACTGACAAAACAGATTTCTTTACACAGTTCCCCAACCTGCTTACGCAGGTTGGCTTTGTTCTAAGTTATACTGCTAGACAGATAAAAACGTTTAGACCTAGAAAAAAAGAGTTAATTTTTTTCTTACTTTCAAACAATAATACCCTATGATGCAGAAGAATGAGATGACTGTATGCAGGATGGCCAAAATCCTCAGTGTGGGCTCCATGTAGCCACTGCTTTCTTCCAGGACATAATGCACTGCAATGACCCTCTCATCATCGCTTTCCAGGATGTTCAACTTGGTATTTTCACTGTCAGATACCACAGGAAGTTCCTTTTCTTCTGTCACAGCAGATGTGGAGACCTGTTTAAAAAACTTAATGTTGCAGCTGTATTCCTTTGACGGAAGCTTTACTATACTACAAGCTAAGTTGCTGAGCTGAAAAAACGATACCAAGGACAACATAACTGTAAAGAAACTTTGAAGAAGGAATTTTTTTACATTAAAATGTCCACAAAGAATACCTCAGTGAGACCTTTTCATCTTGTTATGCCAGTCTGCGAAAATGTGTTTTTTCTTTCCCTTTTTTCACTGTCTGTGCATGTTACCAAATTTGGTCCATGATGAATTTTATCACCTCAAATCCAAGAAAGGGCATAGCCCTCCTAGAAGAAACTCCTGACAGTAGTCTTTATCATCACAGCTCTCTGCCAGAAAATGATTCAAGTCCAAAGACTCTAGAGTTGCATTAATGATACTGAAAGTCTTGACAAAATCAGTGATACTCTCGGCAGCTTCAGATGATGTGACTCCTGGCTGTACACACCCTTTCAGGAGAGCATAATGGCACAAGAAAACATCTCAACTGACATGGATTAGTTTAAGTTTCCTATGAAGGCTCAGCTTGGCTGGTTCACTGTATGGGGAAGTGGAGCATCTGAGGCAGGGGTGTGCCTCTCAGCTTGCTGCCTTTGTCCCAGCACAATGCTCTGTCCATAGCTATTTGTACAGGAAGTCTATTTTAACTTCACACAAACATTTCAGCTGTCACCATGTTAGATTTCTGAAGCGGTAGGAGGAAGCAGGTATTTAACCTGTTAGGCTAGGCAGTTTTACCAGAGCTTACTGACTACAAAACTCAGATGTTTTCCAGTGTGCAATTTGAAAAGTAATGTTTTGAGAAATTTACCTTATAGAAAAGAAGGATAAAGTTGATGGCAAAAGCAACAAATAATGCCAGCATCCTCATGTTGTAAAAGTTTCGTGCAAAATAATTCTGAAAAGAGAACAGAACATAAACATACTCTGCCTAATAAAGATTCAACCATCATTAGTAACTTGCTGCTGAGAAAGGTTTTCTTGCATGTTTTTTTTCCCCTTATGGAACATTCTAATAGAATTATAAATATAAAAACATCATAAACCAACAAATACTTTGAGTCATGTACAAGTTCTCTCCTACTCTACTTGTGCAATAATGAATAAAGGACCTTTTGTTTCACTCTATTCAAAAAGGATAAAGGATTTCTAATTGCCTCTTACATATTTTTCACTGTCCTCTCAATACACTTGGAGACAACACAGAGACATCAAAATGTGAGATTAATGTAATAATACAGAAGTCTTTATCTTCCCTGTAGTTCAATATTCATACATATAGCAAATTGCTACTCTTACCAAAACATAAAAATCTTTACATATAAGTTTTTTTAAAATATTTTCTATTCCAAAAATCAACTGCATTTTTACCAGGCCAGCAAAAATTCATGTGTGACCTGAATACCATGTACCATGAATAGAAAGCTCTCCTGACATTTTGACACTATCAAAAGGACTGCAGATACGTACCTTTTCCCTTCCTGACAACTCACAAACCTTTACAGCACACATTTTGAATGCTTAAACACTCCAAGAATTCTGACATTTTTCAGCCCTAATCATAGATTACTATTAGTGAAATATAAAATGAGAGTATTAGAAAAAAAACAAGCTAAATCCATGTGATTGCAATGTGACTAGCCTAAAAATGTATCAGTTCAAAAGCCAAACTTAAAAATTTTATTTCTTAATAAGATTTTGACTGGATTTCTTTTAGTTTTTCCATGGTCTCATGCTAGAAGTAGGGCATCCCTACACAATTACATACTGTATACAAAGCAAAAGCCTATTTCTTTTTGCTTTGCATTTCACTCTAGCCTCAGAGAATATGAATGGATTATCCTAGCTAATTAAAGCATGGATTTTAAGCAGTTACAGAGCAAATATTATCTGATATTTTACTGAGAGACTTTCAGATGTAGTTTTACATTTTCATTAAGTCTTATTTTCTATAGGTTTTGAAAATCTCAACAAATACTAACTTGCTATTCCAAAAAAAAAAAAAAAAAAAATCTGTAACATCTTTTCTTATTTGCTTCAGGTTAAGCATTGTATCTTAGTTGATTCTTTTTATAGGAGAGCTTGTAATTTCCCAAAGGTGTCTCTCAGGGAAGAAGAAATCCTACTGTCTCACTAGCTGCTGTGAAAATTCAGGAATTTTACACCCAGAAAAATGCATGGATATTTTATGCTTTCCAATGATGCACAGGCCATCTAAGAATGTCTAGGTTTGGGACAAAAATTGACTTCCTAAGAATTAATATCTTGTATACTATGTTATTTGCATGTTTCTTTCCTCTAACATTCCCACTAAACTTTTGCTTCATGTGCTTTTTATGGAAAATGGTGGATAGAAAAATGTGGTCCAGCAGATGCTATTTGTCTTTACACTGTTAGAACATGCTAGTAATGTTTCTGGCTTCTTTCTGCCAACAGCTAAACACATAAGCTAGAGAACAGCTTACAAGAAGTTTCTGCTGGTATGCAATGATATTCTTCCAGAAAACTGATTCTTGAACTTCTGGTTCTCCATATCTGTGCGTATGCAGTTGTCTTAATTTCTGCTTCCCTTTGTCTTCCTTGGTTTTCTCTTCCTTTTCTCCATCTTCTCCTCTTAGGATACAAATGAAGGCAAAATAATATGTCAAATTAATAAAATTGCTAAATTAAAATCACGCCTTGAAATAGGCTATTGCATCTTTTGACGAGGCTCAAGTAGCCACGACTCATGCTGTTCATGCACATGACAAGTATCCCTCTTCAGTCCAAAGGGCTGGCAAGGGTGACAGTCTGGTTAAGGCTACCAATGAACTTACTGGTTCAGCACCCTGAAGTGGGAATGCTAGCTGGTAGAGACAGGTAATAAAAAATCTGCCAACCTTGCTATCAGAGGTTCTTCATAATTGTACAGCTGATTCGTGCAGTGACAAAATGTCCATAAGCTGACAGCTCTGTCTGCATGAATGCCTACATGTCTAAATGCTCCCCTCCAACCTCATGCACTTAAAAAATCTAGTTCCCACAAAGGAACTAGGCTGCAGAAATCTTTGGTTCTTCCAGCACCTACAAGTCAAACGTCAAGTTTTAAATTCTGCATTTCTGCCCACCTGATGAAGTAATAAGGACAAGATGAAGTAAGACTTTGTCAGCATCTGTTGTGTGGTATCACCATGCTGTCTCATTAGAGCAAGTCAGAGTTCATGGGCTGCCTTCTCCAAACACATGATCTAAAGAACTGTAAATTGTCTTAGAAGTTAATTTGACCTGTCAGCACAATAGATGAAAGGATCACAGAAATCCATTTGAGGCCAAACCAGAGTGAGAGGCAACTTATAAATTACATTATTTATTTCTCTGTTCCTATCTACAAACAGAATGATGTCCAAAGCCAGCTCCTCTTCCTAGAAGACATTTGATAAACTTTCACTTGAAAGTTTGTCATGTTAGGAGTAGCTTCAGGGCAGCTAACAGCGCCAGGCACTGTACTCCTGACAGAGAATACAGGTATTACTGCAAATCACACAGTCAAGCAGAGCAATCAACAGTGAATGACCTTCAAAAGTCAGGAAGACTCTCCCTCACTAAGTTATAGTGGCCAAGTTAGAAATTTGTTGCACTGATTAAGAAGAAGAGTTTTTGTCATGGACAAGTGCTTGTCATTCCAGAAGAGCAATAATTATTAGAGGTTGAGACTAAGGGATCTTCTTAGAATTTTGATAGTAATAAATCAGCTACAGAAACTGTACAAAAAATGTACATGTATCAGGAACCATAAAATACAGGGATGGAGATCCACAGTTTTTACTGGTTAAAACCAAGCACTATATTTTGCTTTCCACAATTTTTATTCTGAGCTAATGGCATTAACATTAGATTTTAACATGTCCTATAAGGGTTAAAAGGGTTATCACTGATCAAATCGCTTCATAAAGATGTGAGAGTACTCTGTAATTTCTTGAAATTGTACTGGAATGTTAAGGTTCTGCAAAATGCAAGTAACTCAAAACATGTCATAGCAAATGGGAGAGGGTAAAGTAGATTCAGCCTTTACCACTGATGGATAGCAGGTCTCTGGAACTCAGGTGCTCTTAAAAAGTTTTCAAAGAATTTTTGTCTAGCTTTAAGATTTGCTAAGAAAAAAAAAATCAATTAAGCACACTCTAAAGGAAATTAAATGGACATTACAGAGGATGCTTCTGGGAAGAGAGAAATTAATAGAATCAGAGGGGTGCCTATTACATGGCATTTCCTTACAAATGTGCACAGATGAGGAGGATTGTTAAAAAAAACACCCCAACCTAATCATGGAATGTGAATGGACAGAAAATTAGAGGCAAAGAAGTACAAATGAACCTGAGTTTCTTTCAGTGAAACAAAACCTTTTTTTATTTTTGTAAGATTAGAGATTAAAGTAATACATACTCAGCTTTTTCAGGTTCTGATTTTGTTTCTTCTTTCTCTTCCTTTTCATCTTCTTTCACCTTCTCCTACAAAAAAACAGGATTAAAAACTGTGTGTAAACATTATTATATAGTACAGTTAGTTAAAAGAATACCCAGAATGCAGACTATTAGGGATGATTTGGTTTTTGTTAAATTATGGAAAACCTGAAAAAAGATGATAATTCAATTTACTTTAATGAAGATAGGTAATCTAACACTTAAAGCAAACTTAATTAAAAGCAAACCAAAACACCATCCACTTAGAGAAGGTTGTGGAAATTCAAGTTTGTGACATCAGAAAGAGTAAACACCAGTAATTATACATGGTTCTTTTTAAAAATATCAGAAAACACAAAAAAACAAAGATGCAAGTTTTATTTCAAGATTTCATTTAATATAGATAATAGAGAAATATATATCAGAAATTGAAGACAGAATTACCTGGATTTTTTCCTGTACCTCGGGCATTGGGGCTAAGGAGGGAGTGCTCAGTAAATCACTCAAACCAGCATTTGGATTGTGAGGGATCAATTTATATTGTCCACCTTCTCGTTTCAAATCCAAACCAAATATATCTGAGAGAAGATCACTCTCTTCTGTTATAGTCTGCAGATCTGTCAAGTCTTCTGCAGGCAAAGCAGCTTCTGTTGGTTTCCTTTCCCCTTCTTCTTCTTCCCCACGCACCTCATCCTGAGTGGGATCTGGCATGTTAGCCAACAGTTCAGCCACCTTGATTTTCTTGGCTCCTTCTACGAGGCTTCCTCCAAGCAGCAAACTGCATATGATGCGAAAAAAGCCCCGGACAACACTACAAGCAAAATGTAGTAAGCCCACCAATATACTCCAGTAGGAAGAAAAGAAAGCCATGACCATGTCCTTCATGGTCATTTTCTTCACTTTTTTCATTTGTTTCTTTAGACTCTTCATGCTGAGCATTTTCATAAGAGTCATTAAATTATACTTGAGAGCTACTAAAGCTGACTTCATGGTCACGAGAGAGAAGAAACTCATTCTAGGATCTTCTTCCTCAGGATTATCTTTCTCATTCTCCTCTTTATTAGTTGACCTTTCATTCAGATCTGACTCAGAGATCTGGGCAGCCAGTTGCATTTCAAAGATGGTATCCTCACAGAAGTTAACAAACAGTTCCATCTTTTCTTTCTCTCCACCTTCATTTACAACATCAAATATAAACTGTCTCTTTGACTCTTTTACCTGAGGTTTTTCCCACTGAGTCCGACTTGACTCGCTTATTTCAAAATAAACTCGTTCAATGCGTTTTGCGCTGCCCATGATTTCTATACGTCCGAGGAAAGGCTGAAAGTAATTCAGCACACTCTCTGAGAGCTCAAGGAAAGTTTGCAAGCGCGTATCATGGGGCATGTGCTCTGACAGGTTGGTCAGGAGAACAGCAACATTGAAACCAATGTCTTTTGCAGGCTCGTGAAATCGTTTCACAAACTCTTCATAGTCCAAAGTTTCATTCTCATCTGTTTCAGCACATGACAGCAGAAACTCAGTTTCAGACTGTGTGTAGTGCTTATGACTTTCCATTGCCCGGTGAAAATCCCTCTTCGAAATTATCCCTTTACCATCAGGGTCATATTCTTTGAATGCATCAGATGAAGTTAAATCTTTCAATTTTAGGAACATATCAAAAAACTTCAGAATCATCTCCACATTGTTTGATGATTCCACAAGCATATCGACCATCTGCTTTCCAATGGTTCCATTCACAACATTACCTAGAGGTGATGACAGGATAGTCGAGATAATCTCAGCAAGTATTTTGGCAAAGAGTATTATGATGATTAGTGAAGCAATCAAAAGAGTAAGAATGATAAATTATTGGATAACACACTTACATTAGAAAGCTAGCTATGAAATCTGAAGTCTTTTACTATTAACCCCAAGACTTTGAAAAAATGTGACTAAGTATTTGCCATTACAGAAAGGATTAATCAACAAGGCCTGTAGAGAGAGATCATACATTTAAAACAGAACTAAAAGTGGGGTAGCATATTATAAATTTTGCTGTAGTGCAGCACAGACAGATCTAGTGTCACTATTATCTAGACAAGCAGCTCAGTAGGTTCCTTACAGAGCATAGCCTACAGTATAAAGTATTTCCTTGGCTTCTCAGTAACCTTCTCTGAGCCTAAAGCCTGGAAATCATCATTTGAATATAGTCACTAGATGAATTAAGCCGGTTCTTTAGGGATAAAATCACTAGTAAAATAAATTGAATATATTAAGATTGTTAATAAAATGACTGACAAATTATTTCATCCCCAGAACTCAGGATTTCAACTTTTATAGTAAAAACCTTTTTATCCAACCCAAAAGATAAGACAAGTTCACAAAAGAAAAATAAATCTCCTGCTAGCTCTGGATTTTATAAAGTTCTGGCATTCAGAATTAATATAACCTATGTCAACTACCCTATCTAAATCTCCCATTCACTTTCAGACATGAAAGGCCTTCTCACAACTGCGACATGAAAATTAAAAATGCAAAGAAATATAGAGCATTATCTCTCAAATTAAGAAAATTACCAAGGTAAAAAATTTGCTAGAACAACAGTGAAAGAGATTTCATATTTTTACTACCTTCCAGCATAGACAGCAACATGACAACCATATCTTTCTGAAGATCCATTAATTCCTTCAATAGTTCAATTTGACTGGAATCCTAAATAACAAAGACAGTATACAAATTTAAATTATATATTGATTTCTTTGACATTTATGTGCATGCATATTTCACATTGTAAAAAGCAGACTTAGAAATTAAGAAGCTAGAAGTGTCAAAAATGGTAATACAGTGAAAATATACTTAATTGCTTCTCACTGTATATTTACACCATCATCTGTTTAGAAAGAGTAATTTAATAAAGACAGAATTGAACGTGATAAAATATTTAAAGCAATAACTGGGTAGGCCAAGGTCACAGATGATGCTTCTGTAATGCTTCCTGTCAGCTAAAATATTGTCACTTTTGGTGTAATCAAGTTTACAGCTATGGAAATTTCTAAAAAACAGCAATAGCAGTAGCAATAGCAGAGCTCAAAGTATAACATGATTCAAAATGAGCAATTTCATTATAGGCCATTGAACCATTTGGAGGGAAAAAGAAAAGTTGAAATGAAATGTTAAAATATTTATTAATAAAGTTCCATTAGCAAATTCTTAGACATGCATTAAATTGATTTTTTTTAGCCACCTCCTTCCTCATTGGGTTTACCGAGTTTATGTGTCAATTGCCTGGAGTCTATCTGGATAGAATTATTCAACTATTTAACTTCTTCCTCAGTGATACACTGTTTCATCATGCCATTGATAACAAATACTTGAGCAGTGCTGGACTTCAGTGAGTGGTACAACCAACTCAAGGTACTCTATGGCTGTGGCAGGATGTTTTGCCCTGATAAAGCTGATCTGCTTGGCCTGGCACCTGGTCAGGAGACAAAGCAACACAAACCAGCTGTGGGGATTTGCTGGTGGCACCACTGCAGTATTTTTTTAGTGTTGAATATGCTAAAAGGCCGGCCTGGCTTACCATCTTTAAACACACATTTGTCCCTTTGAGGTCAGACTTGACAGATAAGCTGCTAAACTGACCTAGAGGCCTATGACTGCCAGCCAACTTGTTTCAGCTATAAAAATCCCAGGCCACTTTCATGCAGTTAGATTCTGCCACAAACTTGAAGTATATGGCATTTCTCCCACGGATCTGGGACACCTCTCCACAGTTACTTCCCAAGGATTGAGAGCAAGAGGTAGAAGTACACCACAAAAAGGAGTGTGGTGATATTCATAAGCCTCTACATAATGATTCTTCTGCTAGCTTGCACAGAATTGCTTTACCAGAATTGCTTTCATATAGTGTGCTTTGACATTTAGTATTATAGCTGACCAGTGTTTTTAGCTTTTATACTGTGTAGTAAGTAATTCTGCTTAAGATCTGTCTGTTCACTTTTCTTAAT
Source organism: Polioptila caerulea (assembly GCA_013397295.1). Taxonomy (NCBI): domain Eukaryota; kingdom Metazoa; phylum Chordata; class Aves; order Passeriformes; family Certhiidae; genus Polioptila; species Polioptila caerulea. The sequence goes on from VYXF01004723.1 coordinate 71,514, forward strand.
AAGTAACTCATCTTTTATAAATTTATCTGATCTTCCATCATTAAAACTTGCAGGACAGAGATTTAATCACACCTCTGTAATTCCTTAAATTTAAACTACTAACAAAATCTAAAGCTAAGGAAGGATTTCTTTTCATTTAAACCCCTTTCTGGGGAAGTATTTAAATACAAAAAGGAGTTCTTTCTGTTCTTCAGACTCGAAGAAAAGGCTTTTAGAGTAAACTTTGTCTAAAGCACCCACTCCACCCTCAACAATGACAATTTGGATCTTGGATTGAAAACCACATAATTTGGAAAAAAAACCAAAAGATTTTTAATTGATTTGCCCTGTAAGTTTTAATTACAAAACTTTTAACTACAGAAGTTATTTATAACCCAGAAAATCTTTGTTCATTTGGATTGAAAACTGTACTTTTTCTGCCTTAGATTTTTAAGAAGTATTACCATTATCACATTGTTGCTTCCTGATACAAGATAGAGAATTAAAATTAAAAAAAACCCAAAACAAACAAACAAAAAAATCCCAAATCACAAAACCCAAACAAAAGAGTGATTTAGTTTTGCTCCTGTTAAAATCTTGCTTCAAATGTTCTCCAAAACTCATGATTTTCAAATGCTCTGGAAACTCATGATTGAAAACAAAACTCAAGTATTTAGGCTAGGCAAACCTTCTTACAGACAAAAGTCTTATGGCAACTGCTTATAACTCCACCAATGTGGTTACATTCAACACTTTTGAAAACCGATATTTCAACAGAATCTGAAAAATTTATTATTATATTCTTGTAATAAACACAAACAAACAAATGAGCTCATATCTATTCTGGTATTTCCTGCTAAACCCCATAAAGAGCTTCCAAAACCCAAAAGCTTGATCTCGAAGCAAGAGGAAAACACCATCACTATTTATAGTGATGCATTTGGAATGATAGGCTTGGAGTAGACTGTGTTTCTGTCATCCTACAGAACATCATGAGTACGTGCACACTCCTGTTGTGCAAAGCTGCTGGGCTGTCTTTGAAGAGGCGGGATGAGTATCGTTATTTTCTAGATTCAGTAATCAAAGATGCTGTGAAGCCACTCTGGGCACAGCTGAGACTATAATCTTGTCATTACTGTAAAAGCAAATCTTGCCAATAGCCATGTCATACTTCACAATCAACACACAGCTATCATGTGTCTGACTCACTGTCAGAAAATACTTAAATACCTCTTTCCAGTTTGCTTTAGGGGAACAGGAAGAAAGCACAATAGCCTTCATTGTGGCCTACCCAAATATTGACTATTTAAAAATTCTTAAAATGACAAAGATGTTTCTAAACCAGAACAGTATCTACAGGCACTTTTAAATGCATTTCAGTAGAAATTCAATACATTTCTCTTGAAAATCAGGTTTGACCGATGCCATTTGTGGGAAGCAGACTTCTATTTAGCCAAAAGAATGAGAAGTGCACCTGTAGCCCAAAGTCCACAAGTCTAAGCAAGCAGTCTACTTTCATCCATAAAGTTCCAAGGGCAAGGAGAAAAATAATCTGAGCAAGACTACTTTAATTTATGTGAAGAATACTTATATGAACACCTTTGGAGCCAAACAATGAAATCTAAAACCTCAGAGATTTCAGGGCTGTATTTCTTAACAATAACACTTCCACAAATGTATGACATTTTTCTCTAAAAATGTCACATTATGTAAAAAAATTAGAATCAGTGTATTCAATTAAAATGTGTAATTCTTTTAAAAAGTTAAGCAGAGCATTTTTCAACTTCTTAAGGATAGGATTCCTCGCACTTAATTTTCACACTCTAAATAACTGTCTGTGCCAGTGCCCTTCACTATTTCTACAGCCTATGAAATGAGTACTCACATCCAAAGAAATTCACCCATTATAAGGTCTGATTACTAACAGTGAAAAAGGTTTAGAGGCAGACATGTATTGAACTAAGGTTTAATTGTGATGAACTAGGGTTCACTGCCAGAGCCATCAATGAACATGATGGGTCCTGCATGAACGGAAACTGCAGAAAACACTGTGAGAGAATTTTGGTACAAAGGACCAGAACTGAGAGGTTTTTCTGAATATCAGTGATACGCTTCATTTGCAGTTTGATCTAATCTGCTTTGTACCTGTGGCCAGTGATCAAATTACAGGCCTGGTATTCACATCCTCTCTAGTTCTACAATTTACTCCCTCAATTTTATTGTGTTCTATCATCTCTGTCTTGTATTTTTCCTATCAACTGTTGTTATTAATGACTCAAACATATTAACATTTCTTTCTGTTTTACAAAAATGCTAGTGACTTATGAAGGAAAAAGGGAAACAAAAAGATACCTGAGACAGCTTCATCTGCATGTGGGCAAACACATGAAGGAAACCAACTACAGCATCCCACAACCTGCTGTGTGCCAGACTTTGCTGATTCCCAGTACATGGCCCCTGTTGTTCAGGAAAAAAAAAGAAAAAAAGAAAAAAAAGAGAGGAAACCAAAGTTTGTTTGCAAGAACTTCAACAAAAACAGGAAGAAATACGCAAAAGTGCATAGCTTGGGGTTGTCCTTTAGAAACTGCTATGAAATATTAAACATATATAGAATTACGTGTTTAATTAGACTACTGACTATAAACAATGCCTACTCCTAATAACCACTCTGCCTGTTTTAGCCAAGTATTAATATACTAATTCAGAACCCCAAAGTGTATATCTGTTTGCAACTTTAAACAATAAATGTACAAATCCTGGAGCTGTTTCTTCCTTATATAGCTCTGCAAATTAGGAAAAAAACTTATAGAAGGTTAACACAGAATTCATGTAAGGGATTAGAGAATCTGCTTCCTGATTTTTTCCCTTCAGCATATTATAGAGCACAGTGCTAAAAAATACGTAAAGAAAATTCTAAAGAGTAGTGACAGGTGTATATACATATATTTGATTATTTTGTTTCATGCATAAACAAATGCACTAAAAGATGAAGAATAAATGCATTTATATTATATTTCTATATTATATCTAGTTACTTTATATCTTCATGCCAAATGTATGATGACTTTTCTTTCAAGTTCACAACATTCTAAAGAAATTAATTTACCTGGATATACTCTGTGAGAGTATTAAAAACTTGTTTTGCAACCTGGATGGCTTTGGAAAAATTTCGTTGTCCTTGTTCATCAATAACATCCTTCCCAGAATAATACCAATAGAAATCACTTATGGATTCCTAAAGAAAAAACAGTTGTGAGAAGCACAAAGAGACTGTGTGGTTAAACTGGCTCTAACTGGATATTCATCAATATAAGAAAAATAGTATTACAGAGTTCTAGTTCTGAAATTTATTTAGTTTATAAAGGCTTTAAATGAGCCACCCAGCGATTCTCAACTACTGCTTCAAGAATTGTAGTTTCATCTCAAGGGAATCAATAAGACAACAAACACAAGGAAAGAAATAACTTAAATACCCCACAGCAAAGCACAAAATAAAATAAATTAAAAACTAGATGAGTTGGTATCTGCTCCTAGAAATACAACCAACTGCATTCTGAAAAGGAGTGCTCAGTAATGCTGTCATGCTGCACACTGCTCATTAAACAATGTCTCTTTATAGTGTGTGCTTGACACCCAGTCAATAGTGGGAGCAAGTGTTGCTTTGTGCGTGCGATTCCTCTCTCCATCTTCCCCAAAGGCGAGCTTATTAAATTTTCAACAAAGTAAGCAATGGAATGAAAATCGTTGTATTGTCTCCACAACTTCTACAGAATGCATAAAGATAGAAAGCAATGTTGATAGCAGCAGTGTAAACAAAAAGAGAAAAAGAATTTTCCAAGTCTGGAATTCTCAGAGCAAATAAACGAATGGCTAAAGGGAACTCAACTAGATAAATAATTTTTTAAAAACCCACAATATAATATATTAAATATATTAAATCATGTGCATATTAAATATAATAAATAATGTGCAGTGATTTTCATAAAGAAGAGAATTATAGGTAAAAACTATGAATATTCGGTCACAGAGTTGACAGTGTTCAGCCTAAATCAGAATACGGGTGAAAAAGCAGCTGGCTGAAACTGAACTTGAGCAATACAAAATGCTTCTCAGTCATAGGGTAGTTTCAGCCTAGACCTGGCTACCTGTGCTCAGGGACACACTGAGCATGCCCTCCCCTCCTGCCACTCTCCTTGGTTAACAGCGTCCATCGCATTCCTGCGGATAAAGGCTGAAACCCGTCTTTCACAGGTATGTTACCTTCCACTCTCCCAGTACAAAGTGACAATTCTAATAGAACTGCAACCACTAGAGAATTTCAGCCTTTCTTGCCAGCTTGGGCTACAGGGAACAGAATAAGTTTGATGACAAATAAATGCACTCCTCTAACAAAACTTGCATAGAAGTAAGTCATATTTTCATCTGCTTGTTTAGTATATAAATTACTTACCTGAACTCTCAATAAGTAATCCACAGTAGAAATGATAATATTAACTGTTGTGTTGTTACCAGTTTGAGTTCTCAGGTAGTTCTGAAAATCTAAAAATTCAAATAGAAGTTTAATTGATTTAAGATTTAAAAATACTTCTGAAAATAATTCTGATTTACGATGATGTAGAAAGGTTTAGCTTAGAGGCATAGATAAAGGCTCTCTCTTTATTTTTAGTTGGGTTATAGTTTTTTTTAGTCTTTGGAGGCATAAAGGCTCTCTATTTTTAGTTGGGTTTTAGTTTTTTGTTAGTTTTTTCTTGGTCAATAAACCCTTGTAAGTGTTTTAACATCTTATTGCAGAGATCACATATCAGTGAACTTCTGAAGACAGTACCTTGTTTATGTATTTCACCTTTAAAACTCAACTTGGCCTTACTTTAATTATTTTTGAGTAGAACTACATCAATATCAATGCAATTATACTTAGAATATAATTTTTTAAGTACAATTAAATCACATAATTATACAAATCCTGATAACTAAGTCATAAATATGTCTAATGCCTAAAAAAGAAAAATATCCCTTTTTTTCTCTTTTCATTCCCTAAGAAGGATAGAGAGAACACAGGGAAATATACTTAATTATAAAAATACATTTAAATTATGCATTTTTATGTGTTTTTTTATATTCAAAAGATACATTATTTCTGAAGAAAGGTATTGTGTACATTGCAACTTCACATACAATTCTAACTGACATTAGTGGCAAACAATGTGAACCAGAAAGCAGACACATGCTAAAGGATGATAAACACAACTTCCTCTTACATTTTCCTTTGAATCTTCCACGTCTAGAAGTTGTAAACCACGTACATTTTCCTATGCAAATTTAACTCTCCTAGTAGGTCAAGATCCAAAACTCATCATTTTGGAAACAATTCTCTAATCTACAAAATTAGGGCTGTTAAAAAACACTGGCAACCTAATTCGACTTTAAGATTTTCCCTTTGTGTACAGTCTAGCTGCTATTTCACCTGTCAATATTTTATGAAGGCTGCCAAACCTTTGACAATTAAGGGCTTTTGTCATCAGTTACCGTCACCTTGATTTCACTGACTACCAGCCTGCCCACAAACCTGAATTGTGTCCTTCACAAAGCAACTGAAGGAAGCGGAAGAGGTCACAGGTGAACTCATCATCCTGCATCACCTTTTCTCCTGTAGAAAGGCCAGATGGAAGCAGGTTATCACAGTCTGCCAAGTAACACCCCACAGCCCCTGAAGAAAATCTCCGTAACTGATATTAAGAAAGAGAGAAGGGGAGAGAAAATTTATAACCACTAATCTATCTGAAGCACCTATGACTTGTGCTTGGCAGATAGTTATTTGGTTATTAAAAAAAAATAAAATTAAATTACAAAACTTAACTTTTGATTTATTAATATGGCAGCATGAGCTTGGCAACATTTTACAAATAATCCCTGATTTACATTCTTTTTTTGATTTCACTGGGCATGGAGGCTGTGTCACATACAAAGGTTAGGGTTAGATCAATTTGGTTCCCACTCATCACAAAAGAAGGTACTTAAAATACAGAATGAGATTTAATCAAATGGTTATGAAAATCACTCCTCAAATAAACTATTTGATTTTAAAATATGTTTTAAAAACCCGTGAAATTTACAGCCATGTGCACTCTCAAGAACCTTTCAGACTGAAATATTTGAGAATTTAGTATCCGTGTGCTGCTGACACAAAGTGGACGCATCTCCTTTGACAAAACAAAGCATTTATAAATTCATTTATAATGAATTAAGATCAAATGCAAATGCCAGAATGCTTTACTGAATTAGGTCCTTCAGTTATTTTTTTGGTAAACAACTAATAGCCAAATAAATGATACTTCAAGCCTTTTTTTTTTCCCTCCACAGGAAATAATATAGTAAAAAACCCTCAAATTAACACATCATTATTTTAACTACGTTAATACTTTAACTTTGTACAGGGACATGTGAAGAGGAGAAATAACCATTCACCTGGGAAAACAATCACAACTGAGAAAAATGTAGAACAGCTTAAAAAATGACACACGAGGACAATATTACAGGTATTAAAGCAATAAAGGGCACCTATCAGAAGTAAGAAAATTCCCACATAGAAACCTTAGGAAGTATTTTCACTATTTATGCAAAGATGAAAGCCACAAAAACTTCTGTTATTTAAGAATATACGTAATTTGAATATATAACAGGAGCTATTTGTAAATAAGAAAAGGAGGGATATAAAAATGTAAGCAAACTGTAAAATAGTTTGAAATAATTTTTCTTTGAGGGGATATAATTCAGGCTTTACAAAGACAGGATTTTTATTGTGTGAACAGGAAACCAGAAAAGTGAGTAAAGGCATTAAAAATTAAAAAAAAATAATTTAGATACCTTAGTTAAATTAACAATTACTTCCATGCTGTTCTACTGGTAGATAATTCTAATCATAATACCCACATTTATAGATTACTATATTATTATAATTAGATTATCACTCTTTGGGCTAGATTTGGCTCTGATCAATTTAATTTTCTCATACTAGCTGAAATATAAACATTATTTAGTATGATTTGGAGGATAAATAGACACGATCAGAAGTTTAACTTTACATAAAGTAATGAGCAATTATAATTTCAAGTTAATGGACTTAACAGTCCACAGACTGTGAATTTTAAAGAGAGAATCTTCAGTACACTAGGAATGGGAATCAAAAGTATTTTGAAAACTAATATGAATATTTTAAAGTACAAAATTTCACATTTTTCTGTTGCCTTCAAGACAATGTTTATTATTAAGAGTACATATCACTAAGGCATATGCCAACATAATTTCTTGTACCACAGGAAAAGACAAGGTGCCTTCCCTCCTAAATCTAAACATGTACTTAGGGCAGTCACAAAAAATACCCAATCCTTTCTCCAATAATGAGTCAAATACTTTGAATGACATTCCATGACATTTTTCTCCACTGAAAATATAACTATCAGGCACATAGTTTTTCAGTCACAGGAGACTGAAAACCCTTTCAGCTAATGAAACAATGAAAAATAAACGACTGTTTCTATCAGAGCTGATGAATGCATACATGCAATATACACCTAACAAGGCAAAACCAGGCGGTGGCTGGGCTCTTAAAAGTCTATTATTCAACATTACATGCAAGTTCAGTTCTGCAAGAGAGTTATTGCAAAATTCTTCAAAATCAAAAGGTGTTTAGGTGCATCATTGCAGAAAAGCTGAAAGGTCTTTTAGAAATGTTTTTACACATTTTAAAATAAAGCAAAAAAGGCCCATCTTAAACCATCTGATCGCACTAATATTTACAATTTCCTGGTTTTCAGTTTCTACACATGATCAAAATCAGACTAGAATCAATGTTGATATGGACAGGAATTTTCATTTTCAGATTGTACTTACTGACTACAAGTGGTGCCTCACTGGCAACTACAGAACTGAAATGGAGATACATTTATTTCTATAAAATTCAGGAGAGCAACCTTTGTTGCTGTGCACACAAATTCATGCCAGTTTACATAAAGATTTGCAAAGAATGTACTTACAAACATACACACTACATATAGTATGATTTAGGTTATGAAAAAACATGCCTTAATTTCTGTTGATATTAGATATATTCTGGCAAATATCTGCTTAAATGTTAAAATGCTGCCATTGCTCATGCTGTATGTAAATGTTATGGCTGTACACACAAAGGCTTTAAGCCTGTAGCTTTCGCAAAACTGGAATTTTGTGTTTGTGATATATAGGAACAGAGGTACCACGTGTATAGGAAACAAAAATTAAATTCAATGAAAAATTAAATACATGGAGTTTTTTTCATTGAAAGTGCATGTGTCAAAGTTCAATGATTCTCTCCCTCTTTCTTGATTTTATTTTTTAAATCCTCAGTAGAAAAGATCTGACTTCTACTGCTGCTTAGAAACACCGGTTCAATAGTACATATTACAAAAATATAAAAATAGTTTCAGCTTTCAAGTGGGAACAGGACTCTTTTATGATGGCTGTTAAGCAAGAGTAAATGTGTCCCATGATAAAGCAAGTGAATTTATTCGTATCACAAGATCGTAGGATTGGGTTGGATTGTGAATGCTGCATGTCTTTGACTTCTCAACAATCTAATTCCAGTAAGAAATGCACTTGTTTCCTCAGTGAGTGAGATTCTCTGAAGTTATTTAAGCTCTCTTTTAAATGCAAACACTGATTCAAATACAGTTTTACAAAGGTGGAAAACAGCTCCCCAATGCAGGCTGCAGTGTGACTATGCTGTTGAAGGCCAAAATCATATTTATCAATTCCATATTATTAATGGCTGGAAATAGCCCTGATGTGAACTCACAGTACAGCTAGTTATTATATCACTTGTACCTCTCAGATTGGTAAAAGTCTTAAACACAAAAGTTTAAGAGCCACTGTCTCATTCTAAAATTGTATTCTATTTAAATAGGGCTTCTGTGAATGTACAGGGAAATTAAAGAAAGCCTTGATAAAATATTTAAAAATTAACATTAAAATAGAGCTTTCCTGGAAAAGGGGCAAAAAAAGGTAAAATAATCTAAGTGTAAACTTAACTTCTTAAGTTTTGTACTTCATGTAAGTAAAGTCTCTCCAAAAGAGAAAAACATTGCACTTTCAAGATTTTTGTGAATCACACTGAAATGGCAAGAAGTATGAGTGTTTAATGAAAAACCATTGCAAAATAGTAAATATTTCTACATGTCTTTGATTTTGAACCCCCCTTTTCGGAAAAGGAAACAGAACAATCAAAACAAAATACATACAGAAGAAACAACATTGAGTACGCCACAAAAACAAGTAAGAAACACATTTGCTAAAGAACCATCAATGTTGTTACCAGTGGGGGTTCCAGGGTTTGGAAAGGGAAGGTAGTACCAGTCAGAGGAATATCAGGACAAGGCATTTACGATGTGGACAGCACAAAGAAACAATTGGAATAGAGCAATAAATTTCACATCCATGTTGACTCAATAAAGGGCTTTCTATCTATTGCTAAGGTTGGCACAGGACCAGAAACAAGAACTGCACGTGAGGAAAAGTTGACTTTATTCCCATAAGTTTCAACAGTTTCACTTTGGGAATAATAGTTTCAGGCTTGTAGGTTGCAAAGTCAATGACAATTACTCATGAATGTGCTTCTACAGCCGATTCAGATGAAATGAGAAGCAGGCTAAAATGCACATTTTACATCCCATCATTTCCTTGGGAATCAATAAAATTATCTTTAACTGAGGAGTAATTAATGACTCATAGACTAAGTATCTTTCTCACAAAAACAAATCCAAAAACAACCTGGGAGAAAATCTTTCTCACCTTTGGTACTTCGTTTGAAGTATTTACATATGGTTATTCACAGGATTGCAGATATAAGAGCTCAGATATCCTATAAAATCTAGGATACTTTGAAACTGTTCACTACAGGAGTTTCTCCACAGACACACTGGCTTGGCTTTCTTAATGCTATCAGGTATTAATACCAGTACCTGTACAGCTCTTATGTAAACTACTTTTCAATTAACAGAAAAAGGTGCGCTCCATAATATAAAAAAAATTATTACTATTTAAAGGTAGCATATTATTACCAATAATGTAACTTTGAAAGGGAAAATTACAGTCTTTTTTGGTTGGATTTGGTTTTCTTTTGTCTTGAATTTTCAGTAGCTGGATATTAATATGAAGGAAAAGATGGTATTTGCAAATACTATCCCTTTGTGCCAAGAAATCTTTGACGCAGTGATTACCATATCTTGACACTGCTACTGCTCAGTAACAAAGAAAATAAACAAAAAAAATTATCCTAATCACTGTGTAGAATTTTGTTAAGCTGCCAAACAAAAAATTTCCACTGAGAAAACAAATAAAACACCAGATCATCCTCCTCCCCAACATTTGGCTAATGAAAAGACATCTGCTATGTTGGAGTACATTGTTTCTGCTGACTGACAGATTTTGTATTTTAAATTATCTTTTCACATGGTGACATGAACATCTCACGGTAACTGCTCCTACAAAGCCCTGCCTTTACTTGAAGTAAGGAAACTTTGAGGCACGGCAACCATAACACACCAAGTAGCTTTGAGAATAAGGAAGAATCACCAGTAAATGGTATTGATTCCTCTAAATGAGCAATGCACCACCTCTTTCTTGTATCAACTCCTGACTGCATTAGACAAACCTAGCCAGTGGCAAGTCCTCTCCTTACTAACCACCCTCAAATCCTCACTGGATCCACCACTGATTTCCTGCGCTTGCACAAATCAATGCAGCAATAAAGCCACATTCAATACACAACAAAAAGGCTACAGGAAGACTAAAGCACAAGGCTTTCTGTATGTATAGATTATTATTTTTTCCTTTTAACATCAATCCATTGCAAATACTGGGCTCGCTAAAGTGAAAACAAATAAAAAAGAACAGGAAAGAAAAGTATAAAAAAGCTTGTTGCTCTTACATCTACTGTGTCAGCCACTGTGCAAATCCTGAGAAAGAGAGAAGACCAAAATGGGAAGGTTTGACGTGCAAAGCAAGAATTATAGAATGAACAATTGTAACATTAACAGAAAAATCACACTAGTTTAGCAGTCTAACAGGAAAAAAAATCTAGTGATGTTCAGGAGCTGTACAGTGCTGACACAAAGCTAAGAGCAGGGAAAATAAGGAATAGGCAGGTTTTTTTAATAATTACCACGCTCATGGGTGATGACTGAGGAAGGGAGGACAGGACAATTAGTTTAAAAAAAAGAAATAGGAAAAAAAAGGAAAAAAAGGTGAGTATTTGTTTTAGCAAATACAACATATAGTTAGTATTGGTTTTGCCAAAATTAATGCTGTACTAAAAGAGAAACATTAAAGAAACAGAAAAGGAAAAATGTCCCTCAAATGAGGAAGCACAAAAATACTCTTAACATTGGTAGAGTCAATTATGCAGCAATTAAGGATTTATTTATATTTGCATGCAAAATCAGTCATTTCCAGAAAGAGAGGCAGAAGTCAAAAGAATAAAGAGCCAATATCTTGAGAGTCCATTTCAGAATCCAACATTATGAGTAAGTTTATTTATGCAATAGTAAAAATGTTGTCCAAAAGAACAAAAGGTTGTGGAGAAGTATCTTCTGTAAAACGTGAGAATAATAGGCAAAATTTATATGCCAGATAGCTGTACCAGTGCTCAATTTACAATCTTGTAACCAAATTTTATCCACATGGGTTCACTTTTTTTTCATTCATACAAGTCTAGAAAGATTTGATCTATAATTTAAACCGTGAGAGCACTTTTGGAGAATCAGAATTTTTGAGTAGTCTTGAAGTCATTCAGACAAATGTATAGTTAATGAAAAATCATTATTTAAGCAGTTATTAAAGAAACAGGCCGCATAAAAGACCTACAGGCACAAGGGACAATGAGATATGCAGTGTTGCTGGTATGGATTATGATCCCTCAAATGCAATAGGGATTATACAGTCAAGCTTTTTTTACCTTGCTTTTAAGATAAAAAGATGTTAAAAGGTTAGGTCACTGTAGGACTTAAACATAAAAATGCACTGTAAAAAATTCTGAAGATAAGGGAAGAAAATGTGCTTTGGTGGCTCTATTAAGGATGTAAGAATGAACTTACTGTATCCAGACAATCACAGTAAGGGAGTAGTAGAACTTATTATCAAACAGAAGAAAGAAATTGACAGTGAACTAACAACACCAAGGATGGAAAGTCAAATTGGTTCAAAGTCAAAAGTAGAGTGAAAATTTTGCAATATTTCCCCAAAGACAAATAGAAAAAAAATATTTCAAAGAAAAAGCTTTCCCAGACTTTTTTCCACAGAGTAGATAGATTTCCCTCAACCTCTTGTAATTAATTTATGCCTTAAGTAAATCACGTGGTTTTCAGTTTAAGAAATCAGGTGGGAACTTTTAATTTCATTTCATGCTGAAACTGGTCGGGGATTTCTGAAATGTTTTACATGCATAAACACTGCTGTTCATAACTGAAATATGTTTTCAATTTTAAGTTTAATGTCTTCACTTCTTCAGAATGATGAGAAAGATTCCTCTGAGACCATTCTGAAACTCAACAAATGCTAATGATTTACTGCTGACAAGGATGGGCTTAGGTAAGTCAATTAAATGAAAATCACTTTTAGGAAATCTTTTTTAGCTTCAGCCTCTAGATATATGTTTACAGGATTCCTGGAATCATAGACTATCCTGAGTCAGAAGAGACCTACAAGCATCTTCACATTCTAAATCCTGGCCCTACCATGGGACACCCCCACAGCCCACCATGTGTCTGAGAGCATTCTCCAAACACCGCTTGAGCTCTGTCAGGCTGGTGCTGTGACCACTTCCGTGGAGAGCCTGTTCCAGTGCCCAACCACCCTCTGGATGAAGAACCTGTTTCTTATACCTAACTTAAATCTCCCCTGGGTTCTTTCATATTCAGCTTACTTCTGCAAATTTAAAAAGGTCATGGGTAATTTCTCTTGAATCGATAGTACCTGATCCCTCTTCAGTCACCATGCCAAGGCCTTCTGCTTTGTTCTGACGTTCAAACGCATTTAAGTCAAGAACACTGCGGTGAAAAAAATTACATTTTTCCTGTGATTAATTAAATATATGCAATATTTAATTTTGTGGAAGTTAAAAAGGATGTGTGATTTCGTTGAAGTTTACAAGCATACTAGTATTAAAAAGATACACTTCAGTGGCTTGATAGATGTGTCTGTTACGAGATTATAAATCTCAGCTCAAAAGCCTTAACCTGCTTTTGCCCTGAAAGTGACCACAGAATTCAGCTCTGTATAACTGACCAAAAAAAGGGGGAATGTATGCATTTATGATATACATATTCATTTTTAGGTGCAATAAAAGAAGCCAAGTTATTGACTACTACTGTATGATAGCCCAGTTCATACCAAGCAGCAGAGTCCATTAAGAAACTGTCATCACTAGTTCCACTTAGTATTTCTCTCCCTCAACATTCTGAAAAACTGACCCTGCCAAAAGGAAATATGTATTCAACTAACCAGATTTAAAGAACATATGCCTCACATATTTCAATTGTGAACCTGCGAGGCCCTGCCTCTCAGGGCTTTGCATGTCAGCTGGCCAGGGATAACTTTTGTTCATAACCAAAACTGGTTATAAAAGTTAGATGAACATAAAAATATGACAGCACCTCTGCTGGCAAGAAACCTCACTGATTTAAAAATGAAACTTGGCCACAGGCAGCATTAAGAAAAAAGAATACATAACATGATACCCTGGACACAGCAAGAAGACTGAATCACCTGATCCAGGGAGCCTCTTTTAGTCCTATGTTTTATGTACATTAATACGTCATTTACTGATATGGTTTATTCTTAGAAATTACATATAAAGCATTTAAACACATACATTTATATATTAAATCCATATAAATCATAAATAAGCATTAATGGACAAAAAAATCATAGTATCACCTCAATTTATTAAAATTAATTGATTTAATATGAAATTAGATATTCCATTTCTTTTTCCAGCTTCTAAGAAGTCCTATGAATAATTCTAACAAAGCTGGGTTTTCCCAAAATCTTTATGATTACTTAACATTGATCATTGATCTGATCTCTGCAGGATTACTATATACCTCCAGAGTTAAGGATTCGCCTCTGAGGAATGCTCCTAACTCTGGAGTTCTTTTCTTTTATATATTAGGTAGACTCAAGTTATGTTCATATTTTTGAAAAGAGCTTTCTTACAAAGGTAGATCCAAATCACAAAGATTATCACCCCACGAGTAGCACCCTGTCCTTTAACCCAAATCTAGCACATTAGAGTTCCCAAGTGCTGTTTGCAAAAACTATCTAAAGGATCATTCCAGAACTATAAATCCCAAGAATAAAATATAAATGCAAAATAATCAATGTTTCAAGTCGATACTTTCTTACCTACAGGACTGCATAAGACCAGCAAGGCTCTGAAAGAACCCCACATCCTTTTTATCCTTGAGGTAGTCAAGCATTTTCTGCAGCAAACACAAATAATTTACACAGAGAATCAATAACCATATTATGTGATAACCTAGGCAACTTAAGACTATATGGATTCAATACCATTAGTGATGTTGGTGTTTGGAAATATCTCTCATATTTAAGAGCCTCACAGAGAAAAATCCAGATATAAAAACCAAAAAGAACATTAAATGTTTATGTACTTTATAGAAAGGGTCATACATTTTGCTTACATCTTCCTAAAGCATGAAAAATAAAAATAGTAACTAAAGTCAACGCAGCCAGAAGAATTTAGTGTTTAATATAAATGCAATCTTGCCACTACTAGGCTAAAAACTTGTGTTGACACTATTGTTTCAACACCAGATGGAGCTTTTCATAACCTAAGTTTGTTTCAAATTATTTTAGCTGCAACAGCCTGTGGGTAGTACTTTGAACATATTTAATTTCTTTTTCCTCATTATAATTTGTAATAACTATCTGAAAACAGATTGCAATACCAAGAATTAATCGAGTGAACTGTGATTCTAGAATGCAATGCATTGTTGAGTAAAGATATAGGGTGATACCAGAGATCTCAGCTGTGAAGAAAACCCACAATGCTGAAGGTCAATCTTAGTAGGAAAGCTACAAGAATTCATGTTGTTAATGAAGTAAAACTATCTTTCCGAAATAATAAGTGGGTAATAAGTAGCCTCCAAAACAGAGAGCATGTAAGTAGACAGCGTTAGCAGAACTTATCAGTATTATAGACAAGAATACCCCAATCAACATTGTACCAGTCAAAGCAAAGAACTGCAGAGGAGGATGATGATAAAGACTTTTCCAAACCACTACTGTACCTCTCCCCCCACCCATACCATTCTACCCAAGGAAGACTGAAGGGTTGATCTTAGGACCTAAAGAAAAATTGGAAAGTTGAGCATAACACCAGAAAAAACAGGTAGAAATGAGGCAACCAAAACCCCAAGAATTCTAATTGTATAACTGATGCTTTTATGTTGTAAGTATGTAATTTACACTAGTAGCATTTCTATCAATGTAAAAATACTGTTTCCTGCATTTTGGTTCATTAAGACTCTAACAAATTATTTTTAAAAATAGATTTTAGTATTACAAATTTCATTATTTTCCTAATTTAATATCATGATATCACAAAGAAATGGCAGTGAATCAAGCAAATAATTTCTGCCCTTCTTGTCGTCTTTCATGCCAATTCCTGGCAATGACAGCTCTTGAAAAGAACACTATTTTGGTTGCACTCAGCTGCTTCACTTGGGACCTTAATTGTTCCCAGTTGTCTGTATTCTTTAAACCGTACTACAATAATTTAGTAATGGCAGGTATAAACCCTTCTCAACACAGGAATCTTCAACTAGTACAGAACACTGAATGCACCCTATATCAGCTTCTTAACTTCAACAGTGAAGGATTCTTTTACATATCAGACTTGCCCACTGGGCACCAAATTATCTTACGATAGCTTAGTTATTCAGGATTTTCCCCGCTTTTATCAGCAAGAGTCTCCACCACATAAGCTAAGGACTTCTGAAGTTGCATATCATTCCTTTTGGTGAAGACTGGGGTCAGCAATTTTGCTCTACTGGCTTTAGGACAATGGCAATCTCTCAAGAAATACCTCATTCCCAAAGAATTCCTACAGAAGTAAATGATATAAAATTTCCCCCTTACTCTTGAAGTGCAAAACAAATCTCTTTTAGCTTTGTATACAAAGAATACCCACCAAACAAGGTACTTTTGTACACAATTTTTTCCTGCAAACAACAGTAAGAGGATAAACAGTGTGTGACAAATATTCACACTATGTATTGGCTAATACAATGACAATGACCATGGTATAAAGACCTATACTGGTTAGAATGGGTAGAAGAAACTAGTACCTTACCTGTTGAACAGTAGAATTTCCTCCATTTAAGATGGCAATTCCTAGCTTTAGGGTAGCTGCAACCATTGGCCCCATCTCACCTTAAAAAATATTTTAAAATATATTCTTGGATTATATATAAAATCAATAATGTTTTATTAATTAATTTATCCATTCAATGAATTGCAAAACTGACCTATTTTTCCTTAACTTCTTCATGAGTGCCTACAGACATAGTGTAATGCATATAAAGTACACAGAAGAAGCAACATACAAGGCAGGAATAACTGAGTTCAGTGAATATAAATCATGTTTCCATCACCAGAGCATCCAACAGTTGATTTAAGGCTGGGCTCACAATGATAAGCTAGCATTCAAATTGAACAATGTGTCCCCTCTGCATAGAAATCTGGATGTTTTCTTCTGGATTCTTCAGAAAGTGACAGTGACTCAAGCATTTAACTACAGTAAACAAAATTTGTAATCAGAAATTTTTATAACATCATTATTGTGGAAACAAACCACAAAAGAAAAAAATGAAAACATAAAACCTCAGAATAAGATGGTTTCTAAGGGAAAAAAGCATCATTTAAACTCCTGAAATTTTTTATCAAAGAGCACCAATGAAGCAGATATTTGGAGAATGGGACATAACAAAGGGACTTAAGGCCACACCTCCTTCGGAACTGTACCCATTCCACCATTTGAGAGCCATTTTGTCATTCAACGCTGCTAAAGCTATAAAGTACTTCACACATCTTCAAAATTAGCACTAGAAAAATTAATTATAACTACAAAAGAAACAACAGTCTCTTTAAAATTACTCATTATACTTTTCTGGATTAGCTGTCAAAAAATTTGAAATTTTGAGTTCATTCTGAAAGCACGCCTTAGAGCCAATATCTGCAGGTTTTGCCCAATAAGAAAAAAGATCACTTCAAAGCTCATTATGAATAAAATTTAAAATTTAATCTACACACAAAAACCTCACCTTTACTTGCACTGATTGTCTGCAGAACCATCTCAGCAGCACCCCGATCATGCAGTCTGGCTTGTTGATACAGAAGTTTTTGCTTTTCCATTTCTTTTTCCTGAATAAAAATTTCAGTCATTTAACATGAGATTTGAGTTATTATCAATTCTCCAAAGGTTCTTGGTTTTCTCTTAGTATATGGGCTCTATGGCAACATCATGAACCATTTTAATACATACGATGCTATTGAACAAATAATTAACAGGTTCAAGTAATAATCTCCACTTGGTATTTTTCTTTAATATGGTTTTAGCAGTTTATCTGACAAGAATCCTCTCAATTGTGAATCATTTGGTTAGTTGAAATCCCATGTTCATTATATATACTGCATGTATCAAACTTGCACTTTTGTGCTGTGTTTTTGTGCAACAGTTCATACTCTTAATAATCTTCTATAGTGTGACCATAACTTCATACTGCTCAGTATGTGGCTCTTGAGTTGCAAGTTGTTGCTGAATACCAGAGTAAAAGAAGCATTTCAGAATTTTTTTCAAAACATATCATTATATTACAATATAGATTGCCCCCCTGCTAACAGAATATTTGATAGAATACACTGTGCTTTTATATTTTGTATTCTCTAGCGGCAACAAACAATACTGCATGGCGTTGCTTGAGCAATGGTGAAGTTTCTTTTTTGTAATTTAAACTACTACCGAAAACATAAAGAGCATAAAGAGCAAACATAAAGGCACAGTTAATTCCAGACGAGTTTCAACTTTCGTCAGGTTAATTCAAGTTTGCTGGAGAATTGAGGATGACTAAGCAGTATAAGTTGCAAAATGGAAGTTGCATAGAGCCCTATGACAGTGAGTCCATCAGATGGCGTGGTAAAAAGCTTACTCAAAAGGAACATGACACAATCAGTTAGTATCATGTCCAAAAACACAACGCCCAAAACATGTATGACCTAAAAGCAGGAACAGCTGCAGCAGAAGTAGCCAGAATGACAGCTTTGCTGCCATAAACTTTCCATCCAAGTTACGGAAAAAATACATTGGAAGATGGAAGAGGTTTAAAAAATGAAGGCTTGCTAAATAGAGGGTATGAGTAATAAATTAAAAAAGAAGAGGTAAAAAAGAGAAATATGTTCAAATGAATGAAAGAAAAACCTTTAACTCAAAAGCAAACCAACACAGACATTTATGCTGTTACCAGAGAGTTCTCGCCGAGGCTGGCAAATTTGTTTCTTAAATCTTTGATAATATCGTGCTGCGGAAACAAAATTCATCAGGGTTTTTTTTTTCACACTATTAGCTCTCCTGTGGTTAAATTGTATCTTTCTTTTTGCTTTAAATTATGTGACAGATCTAGATGGAGGCACAAAAAGGAAAAAAAATGGCAGCGTTGCTTTGTATTTAGCCATGCTAGGGTTTGAAAGTTTTGCCTTCATGTTTAAACCTCTTCCTGGGAGTTCAACAAAAACAAAACAGAAACATACACACACGCACACACCATACACACAAACCACCAGAAAACCATGACATCACAGGTTCAGTAGAGCTACAATACAGTATTTTTGTTCGCTTCAGAAGCCACTGAAAATTGATCAGCCTTTCTTTTCTTAAAAACTATTTCCTATTTCTATATACTTTTAGTTTTAGACCCCACACCCTTCCATCTTTCTTTCATTGCAAAATTTACTATTCACAAGCCTAACACCAGCTATAATACTTTCATTGTACAATATTTTTTGGCAAGAATATCAAAGATTTATAAGAATGCTTACAGTGAGGACGTATCTGCATAATCTACAGACTAACTTCTTGCAATGGCAATATAGAAGAACAGTAGGAAGAGGCATTGCCAAACAGCTTAAAATGAGAGAAGTGGCATTTCCCATGGAAATCAAGATGTCTAGGATATTAGTAACAAAAGAGACCACAAAAAGAAAACCAAAACCAACCAATTAAACCAATCCACCGACAAAAACACCACAAACATTTCTTCTAAAAGCAACCATTCTTTGATGATAACCCACAAAGATCATGGTTCCTTCTTCAGCTTGACAATGCATTTTCACTGTTGCTTTCTCCATGCCAAGTCTATATATATATATATAAATATATATGTGATGGCAGCACTTTCATGAAGTGGGCCATCCATTGTCTATGAATTATCCTAAGTTAATAAAATTATCTTCAGTCCTCTTTGAAGGGCTTACTATTTACACTGTTATCTGTGCTACCAGTTTCAGCTTTTTGTACTTTATCCACTTGCTTGCGAGTTGAAGTCAAGAAACCTACCAAAGTAATTAACCAATTATTTGAGCTTTCTGTCATTCACCAAACCATCATAATAGCAAAAATACTTCACTAAATGAAACTTTAAAATAATTAAACAGAATTAAAAAAAAAAAAAACAAACAAAAAAACCCCCAAACCAATCAAACAAAAAACAAATGAAAGGAACACACACCAAAACAAAAACAATCCTCAATGAAGAAAAAATCTATTTTATCTTGGATGTTTTCCACTCATGTAGAAAAAAGTTGACCACTTATAAATGTAAATACATGTGTTGTCATATTAAGACTTTTTACAGCAACCTACCAAACCAAGGAAATTTTTGAATCATACTCTTTGAAAGCAGAGACCCAAATGCTTTCTACTTGGTTTTGGGTTTTAAATCATTATGAGCAATCATATGCCAAAATAAAATGGGCAAAACCACAGTTTTAGTTCAATTATGTAGGCAACAAACTTGCTAAAACTAAAGAGAAGCTTTAACTGACAAGTGTGTCACTGAAATTCTTGAATTTTCTTGTAATTCATACAGAGACTGATTCTTGGAGTCTCCCTTGGAGCTAGGACATATGGAGAGGTTTGTTTGCTGCCACCACTAAGCTCCAAAATACACACTGCTGGCATAAGATTCTACTTTTACAGAGCATCCTTTTTTCTTTTTTTTTAATACAAAATCATGAAATAAAGTTAAAGAGAATAAACAAAAAGATGTAAAGTACAGAAATTGCTTTCAACTGAGCTACTAGAAGATTAATGCTTCTCCTTTGAATTGTCTTCATGGTTTATACTTTTCCAGACTTCTGTTTAGTCCAGAGAACAAATCCTATTAGGCGGTTCTTACACTGGCAAAACATCTGTTCATTTCTATGTCAGGCATGCATAAGTACAAACTATGTAATTAAAATATCAAGAAATCATGTATAATACTTCTGTATCTTTTTATATATAAAGATATATTCTATATTCTTTATCTATTATTATATTTATATATTCTATATCTTTACATATACTTTAATCCTTTAAGTTCAATATATGTTGGTTTCTGCTCTATAAAAAAAAATTGAAGTTTTCCTAAATCACTCCTTTTAGACTTCATCATTGAAGCACCACTGCTTGTTGCAAGGAGTTTGGACTCAAGGACCTCTAAAGGTTCTTCCCAACCCAAACTATGCTATGAAAAAATAACATTCTCTAGCGTAGAAAGTGAAACCTCGTATTAGGTTCTGTACAATTACATGTAGGAAAAACTGAGGAAAACCAAATTTTTACATCATGATTGGAATGTCTACTTTTTTAGAATTGATAAATTGAATATGGAGTCTGATCTTAATTCATATAATAAATAATTACTTATTGTAAATATGTGGTATATGGACAATCAGTAGTTTATTCAGGATTTGTGACAGTAAGAGATAATGGTAACCATCTCCAAAGGGCTGGAGCCTTATAAGATTGCATTATTTGTAAGTACAGTAACTTGAAAATTTTTGTCTGAGGGAAGTGACAGCACAATGTATTATTTTGTAAAAAAACTTGGGAATACAGAAGTCTTTCAGCAAAGTTGCTACCAGCAACAGGAATGAAAAAAATGACATAGGAAGCTCTATTTCACCCATTTCTTTTCTTCTTGTGAAGAGTCAATTTAATACAAATGAGTTTAAAAACATGAGTTAAATTTTGACTCTTTTTTGAGTTCCCATCCTACACGTATTTAGCACACATTAATATGTAGGAGTGACTCAAATGTAGAATTATTTGCATTTAGCTAGTGAAACAGTTTGATTTGAAAGAATTTCCTATCAAATACAATCAAAGGAGATAGTGACACCAACTTTACAGGGAATCAATTTAGCATCTGTTCAATATGACAAAAAGTTAACCTACAGACAAAGGAGAAGGGGCAAAGACAACTCTAATAACTCATAGCAAATACTAGCAGGTAAATGCTGACAGGAACATACTAACATACAGAGAACATGATTGTCATGTCCCTATTGTTCACACTATTAACCCAATACAAATTAATTGTACAAAAATGAGACTACACTGCATGAGATATGGGCAAGAAAACTGACAATAAAATATATTCAGCATTTTCATCACATTCTAAGCTGCCCAAATATCTCTGTGGGTCTGACTGTGAAAGGACTCAAGACTTCAAACACCACACATTTTTACAGTTTAGAGGAACAGTAGACTTTTATCCCCATACAAATTAAAGTCACACTTTTCACATGCACGCACAGGACAGAATAAAAGAACTGCCTTCAACATTGAAGTCTGATCACCAGACAGAAAGAAACACACAAATGCACACACAAGCACACACTCAGCTGGTATGTACAGTTTCACATCTGCACAACTGTTTAATGCCATGTATGAAGAAAGTAAGGGTTATTTCTTGTGCTTCTTTTTCCCTTTTAAAATACTTTACAGGCAGCAAGAAACAAATTTCTATGGAGCATATAAGATTTCATGTATGCTAACCAGATAAGCAGAGTGATATCTAGTATTTGAATGGCTGAATTATTTGACTTTTAAAAGAAGAAATTATTTTCTTTGGGGTTTTTTAATATGCACTTCGTGCTTGTAGTAATTACAATATCTTTTAAATAACTTTTTGTGAGTACATTCGTCTTCCAGGATAATGCCTTTATCATATGAAGGTGGAACAGACCTGTGCAAACTTTTGGAGGAGTAAGAGTAAAGTTGATCCTGAAATAGATCTTGTCTCCCCACAGAGAACTATGGGAACCTCTTTCTTTTGTGATCTGAATGTTAATAGAAGGCTAGCAAACAAAATACCAAAATCCCCTTGCTCCTCTCCATGGAGGTTATAATTGTTTTCTTACATTGCCATACGAAATGAAATTTGAAGTTACTGACTGAAGTCTGACCATTAGCTAAATCTGTGCATTTCAAATCTCAAGCAAGTCATCTTTACTTACTCTAGCTGTCATTAGCCACAGCACAAATAACTGTATTTAAACACCTCAGAACCAAAAATTAGCTACTCCATACATTACACCTTCTCCCAGAATATCAGCCTTGCAGCATTACCAGCAAGTGGCCTGAGTCAACAGTGAGAACTGAGACTTCCACTTGCATGAAGCAGGCAAGGACTCTGTTGCATAGCCATGAGACACCTTTCAGAAATGGTGAGGGTTTCACGATGAGATACAAAAGGCTATGTAAGAAATTGAGCCAATGGAAAATTAACACTGAAGTTTCAGAGCTATTTCCTCTATATTCTTAGAGAAAACATGGAAGAACTAGGAATAATTTAAGACAAGGAGTATCTGAGGAGTTTCTGTCAAATACTTTAATGATGAAGGCTAAGGACTCAGTTCAAAAGGATCTGAATCAGACATGAACTATGATTGATGCTCTCTCTGTGACAAATATTGGAAACAGAATTCTAACACTATATCAGAAAAGCGTGTCTGCTAAGATACAGAAGAAAAGTTCAACTACTTTCCCTTAACAACCAAATAAGTTGTTTTAATAATTCAAATTAAGTTATAATCAGAAAGAAGATAATTGATGCACAAAAGGCAGGAACAGCAAAACAACATGAACAAGCCAAACAACACTGTTTTCCCCAGAACGGTATCACAATTTTACATGGCATATTTCACATAAATAACTTCCAAAATCTTTAAAGAGCTTGCGCACAAAAAGGGTTTGGTAGAGATGTCATGCTGGAACTGAAATATTAAAAATTATTTCAAGACCCTTTAGTTGAACTTATCCAAGATGTTGGGCCTGAAAAATCACAAAATTAGACCCAGACAAATACACACATATTTTTTTGTTTTACCTTGCTGCGTTGTGATCCTGTCACCTTAAGGAAGGGCAAGGACAAGAAGCGAAATAGTAATAAGAAAAAGAAGTCCAAAATTTTTTCTGCAGGTGACTGACCAAATACATACACAAAATTGTCTTTGAACATATAAATACATTATTTAAACATTAGTTTCACAGCTACAGGAAAAATAATAAAGAGCAACAACTGAATAGGATCTTCTCTCAAGACAAAAAAATTGAATGCTGAACAAAGAATCCATTATAATTTAGGTAAGGAGCACTAACAAATTCCTTACTGATAAATTTTTTCATACACCTTAATGACTTCCTATTTAACAATTTTCATAACTATACGCATGAGGCTTTGATATCTAACAAGCATGTACAGGCTAACTGATAAGAGCCTATAGGAATGAATATTCTTTGTCAATGGTAAATCATATACTGCATTCCCAGAGGAAAAGAAAAAAAAAAATCAGAAAAATCCACCAAAATTTGGGTTCATACTGAGACATTTACCAAGAAACAAGAATTTATATATTGAGTATATTACTTGTAACTCAACTGGACTTCGGAATGATTGAAAAAAATTTAGTATTGACATTCTTTCTGATTTCTTTATACAGTCAAATAGGAAATATGTACTTAAACAATCCAGTACTATATCATGCAGCATCATGTAGAAAACATACAGAACATTCTATATCTATAAAACAATGGAGTAAAAGTAAACATGACCCAAACCAGTCCTCAACAATCAGAACAGCACAGATGGTTTTACAGCAAATCAATCATTATATTTAGATTCTGTTTTAAGAAATAATAAAAGTGTTTATTTCATGTTTCTGGGTTTTAGTAAAGATAAGAAATGTAAGCACTAATTGATTTCAAAGACACGAGAGACATCTTTTAATGTCAGAATCTTAATATGCCAAAACAAATTAAAATATTACAAATATTAAGAACATCATTAAAGAGCTAATTCCCTCAGTGCCCCTCAGAAGAGACAAATTTCTTGCAAACTCCATTTTACTAATGGAAAAAGAGAGACAGATCCCAGAGTAAGCACGTGACAAGGACTCAACTCTTACACTTGTCATCAACTTGTGTATATCCTTAAACAGTAATAATCACTAAAAACTCAAACAGCAATAAATACAGATTTCTCTTTGTCAACACAAGTAAAACTCTTAGCAGTACTGATGAACAGAAGTTCACATTTTATTAAGAAGCACTAATATATATGTGAACATAAAACTACTGTATGAATCACTGGTACTGAATGTAAATTACTATTGCAACAAGTAGTACTATAGTATTTTAAAAATCCAAAACTAAAGGTAGGGCAGAATAATTTAAAAGATACAGTCTGTCATTATCAGACTTTTAGAATAAGTTACTATCTGCAACATCTAACTAAAAAGTTAAAGATAAATTAGATAAATATGCAAGATCCACTAAATTATTCTCTATTCAATCTTATGTAATACTGTGCATGTTTTTGTTTCACCAATATTAATCTGGGGCCTCATATCTGCTATATCCAGCTTGTGTCATGCAGTTCACTGGCATAATAAGCTGCAGTAAGCCATGAACCAAAAAACATAAATGTCAGCTGGAAGCTATGAAATAATGTCTAACATGACAAGAAAAACAAAATAAGTATAATCTTACTTCAAAGCTCTTCACTTCTTCTTCACCATCATCATCTTCTTCATCATGGCAGCTCTGGTACCATGTAGAAAGAGAACATTTGCTGATAACTCACAATTTACTGATAACACTTTACAAATTATTTCTCTTGATCTTCTTCACTAACTTAATTGAAACACAAAATAAGCAAGAGATGTCAAACAATGTACCTTTGCCATAATGTCAGCATAAGCCATATACAGGAAATCTTCTTCCAATTTGCTGGGTAATAGAGAGAGAAAAAGTAAAATAAGCAAGATTATGGTCGTTACTACAATTGAAGTGCCAAAATATTTTTTAAACATCTTAAAAATATTGTTAAACAATTTCTATGCTCATAAATAATTACATAAGTATTTTTGGAAAATGAAGACCTGATTAACTTATATAAATGGAAAGGTATAGCCCGCTACAAACACAGTATTCAGAAATTCATAAACATCTTCCAGTAAAGTCATATAGTTAATTTTTAATTATACTTAGAATATGTTTCATATTCAGAATGTAACTCTCAATAGGGAACAGAGAGAGAAGACAAAGGAGTAATGAGCCCTGAACACAGCATCCATAATCGTGAAAATGTAATTTTAAAATCTTTGCATACCACAAGTGAAAGAGGTTTGAGTATAACTCAAATTCACCATATGTTCATATGCACATTTTGGTCTAGCTTATGCAATCTCACTTGAAAAGAGACATATATGACTTCAGATACAAGAGTAATCTGAAAATCTCTGTACACTCTGTAGTCTCTCACACCATCCCTACCATTTTTCAGTCAAGGCTGTTCGACTGAATAGCAGAATAAGTTGATGTAAAGGATCAACTCTTTTAAGGCTTTCATCTTCTTCTGGTGGTTCCTCTCCAGGTTTCTTTAGGGAAAAAAAAAAAGATTTTAAAAGTATATTCAATTATCTATGGTGAATAAGGTTTTACTCTGTGCAATTTACTAAACATTAAATATTAACAAATGTAATTTTGATTTGGACAACTAGGAGGAAGCAACTTCCAAGCAAAGTATGAAAAAACTGAAACCCTGATTGTGTTTATGACCATGAAGACTTACAAAGATGATACCACTTCTAAAGCTTTGGATTTTCTCTCTCCATAAAAATCAACCCTCTTCCCTAGATTCTTAAAATAACTTCAATCTTTTACTCTGTTATTCATAACTAGGGTAACCAGATGCCATCATTTACTATTATATTGTCTGCTGCTATGTTAACAAGCTTATTCAGATAAAAATAAGGATCCTGTTTCAAGTCTATGCTAGGTATATTGTTCACTGAGAAACTCTGAGAGTCTTTGAGGGCAAAGTAGTCCAAACCTGAAGCTTACCAGCAGTTTTAGACACAAGGAGCTCTATCTACCAACGACGGTAATGTTGGAAGGATGTAGAATTTTAGAGATGATGAATCAATAATGTACAAAAAATATTATATATGATTCAATAATATATATAAATGAATAAAGAGGCTTCTTTTTTCATGTGGTTATTTTGCTTTCCATTTTAGACAGCTCTAGTTGGCTTTCTTTAAAAGAAAAATGTAGTCCTAAATGCTATAACGACAATGACCAAAGGAGTCTTCTGAAAAGCATCTATACATATCTGTTCTCTGACTTCTTATCTTTTGCCAAAAGACATTTCAAAAAGTAAGTTTTGCCTATCAAATTATTAACAAAATTGCTTCATTCAGACACTTTTTCTATGAAGAATCTGGTAGCTCAAAGAAAATTGGTTGCATAAAATATGCACCACTCTTCCTCCTTGTTTTCATGTAGCACCAAAATACAGACAAAAAGAAATTCATGCATTGATAAGACAGTTTGAGTAATACATTATTATACTGCCATATGTTAATCTGTTAAGCAATAAGGATGGGTTGGCCACTTCAGAAATACTAGGAAAATGGATTGTCGTCTCATAAGAAAACAGATTTTGCATGCCAGACAGATTCCTGTGGGAATGTTTATAGATGTCTATGAATACTACCATTTCTATGGGCCTCTGAAGGCCACCTTTCCCATGAAGCTGGTTGCAGCTGAGAGTTCCCTTCCGTTGATGTCTATGCACAATGGTAGCTCCATATGCCACTCTATGATGGCCACACAAGATTCATTTCACATTCTTCAGTATGTGATAATATAACAATTATCAATAAAAGTATCAATCACAAGACCAGAACAATTACGAATGTCTTCCCTTGCTCTTTATTTCAATCTCATTTACAACACTGACCTTTCTCTTTAATTAACTGGCTGTATTCTGTACTTCATAATGTTATCAGCCAGAATATCTCCCTAATGCTATAAAAACTGACGAAACGAAAGGGCAGAAGATGTGTTAATGTGTTACTAGTTTACATGGATTTAATGAAATTAAAAGGAGGATCAAATTCACCAATGAGTGAGTTAAGTAGAACTAATTATTAAGCACAGCATGAATACTAGTATCAATGATATTCTGACATTTCTGGGAAATAAGAATGCTTAATTTTCAATGTCTTGAGACATTTGGCCTATAATTATTTAAGTGTAAAACAAAAAGCTTTACCCAAATGTAACATAAGAGGGTAAAACAAATAGGTTGGGTAAGTTTTAGCTGCCATTTCTAAATCTTGAAAACTTAAAAAATATTATTCTATATAATCTAATTGTATATTATTACTTTATATAATCTACATTTCTATTAAACATATTGTTCTTCCAAGTTATTATGTATAACTCCTACTAATAAAACAAATCAACAATGATGTCAAATAATCTCAAGTGTTCATATAACCTATTTATTTAAGCAGAATCATTTATACAATTAATAAAAAGTGCTGAATATGTTATGATGCTAAAATCAAACATCAAAAATCTAGTTCCCCCAGAGGCTTGATTTGTTGAATCAGAATTAAGAATCAGCATAATTAAGCTCCTGAAAAGGAGCAGAAGTGTAAAAATTTCTCCTTTAATTTCGTAAGTGGAAGAAGGAGTGCTACTTTTGTATAGCAGACTTAAGGACAGAAGATTCAGGGAACAAAACTGCAAGTGTAAGTTCGGTTCTCTGCTTTTACGTGATGGAAATGCTCAAATCCCATATACCAGAAAAACCTCTTACCTCCAGTCTATAAATTGCCAGGCTCTGGCAAAGTCAAGAAGAAAGCAGCTTTGACTGTATTTGTTCCTTTAAATTATTTTTACTTAGCAGAAAAGACTGGTCAAGATTCTCAGTATTAAGAAAGAACTCACTATGGCATAAAAGATTGTAGTGTACTAACAACAGAGGATCAGGAATCTTGCCTATAGTTTCTGGGTCCTGGATTGATTAATCTACCTATTTAATATGTGAACAGTCTGGAAAATTCAGAAAACCCTTCAAGAATACATCAGAGATCCAAATGCTCCTCCTCCTTTCTTCCCTTACAGATGAATTTTGTTACCCTAGCATAGGCAGCACTTCCAACCTGTCAGTTCTATAAACTTTTAATTCCTTGCTAAACCAGGGTATAGTTTCCCTAAGAGGAACCTTCACCAGCGACACAACCACATCTTTCATGATGTCCACAATGCATTCTGTGTCAGCTCCACAAAGCTGAAACTCAAACTCTCACCCTTCTGTGTGAGTGCTCTAAGGCAACAAGAACGTGAGGCAAATTTATTTAAAAGACAGATGAGTTTTTGAATGAAAGGTGCATCTCTCCCCAAGAGAGCAACGGAAACACACATATCCATATGTTTGAGGAATTAAAAGGGAACTCCTGTAGTTTTTTTAATAAAGGATGATATAAAAGCCAGGCCAGTCTGTTTCTGTCTTCTCTGAGACAGTTATTCACTCAAGCTACTGGTTGGCAAGGAGTTATTTGCTTAATAAATTTAGCAAATATGTAAGTTCATCGTGAAGGTAAGGAGATAAGCCTTCATGCCAGTGTAGCCAAATTACCATGCTGGGTTATTTTTTTTTTTACATGTACGCACCTTCACATACACACACACATGCAAAGACTTATGTTGTTCCACTGCACACTTATGCTCCCAACTGTTAAAATAGAATTCTTTTTGAAACTGAACCTGAACTATTTAAAACACTTGCATTGTTTTGGAATAAATAAGGATATCAGTTTAAAAGGTTGCATACAAAGTAAACATTTGTAGAAGTCCCTTGTTTTTTCAAAGCACTTGTTTGTACAAACATGTATGCTGGCAAAACTGAACTGCCATATTCTGTCTATATTGAGCTCATTGGTACTGATTTCCCTTTCACTATTTTGATCTTAATTTTCAAAATTGTTTACAGCTTGAGTGGCTGGTTTTAAGCATAAGCTTTAAGCAGTAAAAGCAGATTATTTTTTCTAATAGAAATTTTACAGTTAGCTTCCTCTCTCTATTGCAGAGAGCAGGCTCTCCTTACAATAAAAAGACTGGTTTCAGACTGTGTTCTGTTGGACCTCCCAGGGACTGAATCAGTTCCTAGCACTAGTTCTCGCCCATGCTGTGGAAAAACTACCTTTCATAGAGACAATTGTAAGGGATGAGGACCCAGAATTAAATGAAAATCACCGTAGGCATTTACAAGGCTAAATAAATGGCTCAAACACTTCACCACTGGGAAAAATCTTCATGTCCCTGACAAGAGGATTCTTCTGTGAAGAAGCAGGTTGTGACAGCCCCTAAGGAACTGACTGATCCAAGATGAGACTTCTCTAGTTTCGTATTCTAACCTTTTGACTTAAATTGCTTTAATGTGGATTATGAAGTCCTCAAATACACAAAGGTTAGCTGCAAAACAGGAGGGAATCGGCTGTTCCAGTTCTCCACAGGGCAGAAGACAAGAGATAGCGGAATTACAGCAATTGATATGTAATTTAGAAAAAAAGCTTTATAAAAGGTTATTGAAGCCCTGAAGTAAACCGCCTGAGGGGATTTTGGAATCTCCATCATGTGTAATTTTTAGAAAGCTGTCAGAGTGACTTGGTTACAGCTCATCCCTTTGGGTAGGGATAGCTCAAGTGATATCCTAGCTACTTCACAGATTTATAATTATTACTATACAAGATGAATGTTAATCCATAATACATTCCTATGACCCTTTTACCCAGACGTACTGCTAAGTCTTCTATCAGTTTGTCTTCAAAATAGTGTTCTTCTGTTTCAATCCAAGATTTATCATAGCCTTGAAGAAAGAGATTGACGGCTCGGTGTCTAAAAGGGAACATTTAAAACAAAAGCTGTAAACTTTTAAAAAGAAGATATCAATATAAATTTCATTTAGGTTGAAGGACTGTCCAGTCATTACAACAATAATTTAAAAGGCAAGCAAAATTTGTATCATCAAACTTGTCAAAGCATCCATTAAAAAAGAAAATTTAGATTAAAATGTTCTATTTAATATTGTGTCACATTAACTTGTAAAACTGATAATAAAATATAGTAATAATTACGTAGGAACAGATAATAAATAAATCTTAAAGAAATTTAAACATAAATAGAGAAAATAAATTGCCACTTTGCTGAGTTTTATTTTTAAATATAAATTATTTTCATATTATTTTAATTTAAATATTAACATAACAGCAATAGATAACTTTGGATTGTGTTGAAATAATTGCATTTCTTAATGTTCAGGATTAGACTTGAAATCAGGAGTTGAAAATTGTATTTTTTGTTATTCTTTCCAGAAGACAGAAAAAAGTAATTAAATCTAATAAAAGAAAGCAATATACAAACTATAATACCAGGTAGTTTATCAATTACTGGTTTTCATTTTTTTCCCTTTTTGAGCTTGCCAAGTAGCTCTGTATGAACATTAGTGCAGTTGTGAAAGGCACAGCTCTTACCTTGGCAGATTATACAATGGTGCCATTCTAAAGCAGGCCACTACTGCTCTTTTCCTCTGTTTAGACAGCAGCTTATGCCACACTGCTTTTTTGGACCGCTGAGGATGCTCAACCTGTTACACAAAATACACATGGAAAAATAATGTGGCAATGTTCCTAGTGTCTGGAAACAGTAATATTAGTAAAAATGTTAGTTAACAGATAAATTAAGTAGAAAAGCAACAGAAGAAGAATAGATCAGAAAAAAAATGTTCTAGAAAGAATTTAAGCATTGAGCCAAATCATAGAATCAGAATTTAGAAAATAAACTTAGAGCAAAAATCTCCCTTTCCTAGTATGACATAGATATTCTTTTTTATTTCATTTTACTGTTTCTATCTTTTAGATAGAATATATCATCAATAAGGCCATATCTCAGGAAGCCTTAACTTTTAATGCAAGGAATCTTCATACATTCTATCTTTTATATGTAGCTCTTTACACATGAACAGCTAAATTTTACACCTTCACATTTCCTCAGACAATGTTTTTAGAGAAATTTTCATGGGTACAAATGATCTTTTATTTGTAATATTTACCATGATCAGCTACAATGGAAAGGAATTAACTTTAAAAAAGAGCAACAACTACAAAGACTTAAGACTAAATCTTTTCTATGAAGTAGCACAGATAGAATGTACATAAAATACTTCAGAACACTTTAGCTACATTTCATAAAACTACAGCTCTGTCTTAAAATATATTTTTTTTCTGCATCTTGGCTCTACAATAGCATATCATGAAATAGGGTGTGCTCCATCTTATTTTTAATGTTTTTAGTGATTATTCTTCCGCCTTTTCTTCTTGTTTTCATCCAAAAAAAATAACTACCGTGGCGCTGAAGTGCACCTGCATACTTCTGTATATAGCCTGACTGGATACCTGGCAACCATGATTGCAGATTGCAGGCTGTGCTACGGGTCACTCCTTTCCCACAGCCTATTTGGAGTTTCTGTGATTTATTTCAAACATCTTCCACAAATATTATATAATTTGATTTAACCTATACAACTGTTATAGGGTTAAAGGGGGTTGAACTTTAGGCAGGCTGCTTGGTTTTTTTATGGGGGGTTTGCTTCTTTTACAAACAACTACACTCTGTGTTCCAGCAGCATCCAAGATGCCAGTGGAATTCTCAGCATTTCTACCCTGAAAGTCTTAGTAATTCTTCCTTGCAACAAAATCAAGCATTATATGTAAAATATGTAGTGATAATTCTGATATTTATATAGACTCAATATTCAATCCAAATTTGGTTATCCAGTTTAGGAGAAGACAAAAAAATATTAATAGTTAAACAATGAACATTTAATTAAACACAAAAAAAATACTGCCAGTCAGTGAAATATAATACTTGTAAGATTAAATGGTAGCAATCTTAATCAAGCTATTTCTAAAAGATAAAATACAAATGAAAAATATTTTTTAGGAGAAAGGACAAAAAAGCATTCACTGCAAACATGTTTATAGTCACAAAAAAAAAAAAGTAGCCAGCACAAATAGTTTAAAAGTCAGACAAATCCAAGTGTGAAAGTTATGTAGTTAGTAATATCTTCACAAACAATTATAAATCCCTCTATACTTTCCCAAAAGAAATAGCCTCGGCCTACGCAAGCAGATTTCTGAAAACAGTAAAAACAAAGAAATTAGGTCTGCATGGAAATAAAATACAAAGAATGGACTGATCATTGCCAGTGCAACACAGAAAGCATTCAGAGTGTGTATATATGGAGAACAGAGTATTTGTATACAAAGAGCAAAGGATTACTCAAGACTGTCATAAAAACAGATGCAGTGCTCATATATTCATTAATTTTAAAGACACCAGACTTCCCATTTCAGTAACAAAAGCTCCTGATCATTTATCTACAGAAGATAAGTAAAGTTGTGGGGATAAATCTTAAAACAAATAGGTGCAAGGTAGCCCTAAAAAGAGCAGAAAACTTGTCAAGTTGTCATTGTTTTAGTCTGATCAGAAGTACTGATCTTAAATGTTGATCTGGTATTACAATGGGAATCCATTCTGTTCTGTACTACTTCTGGATCTTCTCAGTCAACTTGGATAAAACCAGGGTAGAAGAGAAAACCTTTCCCTCCTTTCCCCCATCATCGTATTTCTAGCTTTTCTCTAGTCGTCTTTCCTCAGAGCAACCCTATATCCTTTCAAATCAGCAGTCATTCTCTTCTCTCTCTCTCTCTCTTATAGGCAAACCACGATTGACACGGAATTACTTCCATATTCTACAGCTTTTTGCTTGCTCCACACATATTCAGCAACAGGTAAAATTTAGTGACGACGCCTCATTCTCTTCTACCAAACAGTGTAAGGCTGTTGAACTTGCAGCAAATCCATATCAAGGGTTGCACACTATATGAAGAAGAGTTGTGTGATGCAATAGACAGGACACAGATATTCACATCAACACGCCTGCTGCAGAGTGTACATACAAGCACATTCTCCTATCTCTCGGGTTCCAATTGACTAAACCAGTCACCTCCTGACAGTGAGGAAACTTCCTGACATTGGATCTGAAAACTTTCTGAGTGAAACCAACTAATCTAATGAGAATGCAAGAGAACCTTGAATTTTCAAATGTTTTTTGAAAAGGAAAAAAAAATTAGTAAAATTTATATGAAGACAGTTTGTAGCACATGGTGTGCAACCATCAGCGTTCAACTCTGCCATTAGGAACACCCTCCAAGTTAATGTCCTGGTTTTTTTCCTACATTTTGAAAAGACAAAAACATAATAAATCTTCAGTTCAAAACAGGTAATAAGTCAAAAAGAAAAGTCACCAAAATAACTTATCAGCTAGTCTTTGACCTGTAAGATGTATCCATATAGGAGATTTTTTAACTTCATTTTTAAAAGAATATGGAAAAGACACAAAATAAAATACAGAATTACTTAAATATAAGTTACTGTAGTTCAGGTCACATGGGGAGCTCATATATTAATGCAAAAAATATTTAATAGTACAACAGAGCTTTTTCCAGATTCTGAAGCAACTTAAAGTTTCTGACGGATCTTTTTCAGAAAAAATTATTCCTCCAACCTGCTTCTTCTGTTTCTTGAATGCAGCAAGGAATATCTGCGTTCACCAGACTGGCAAAACAAATTTTGGTTGGAGCTGCTGCAAATACACTGTGAGATAGATATGACCATGATATTGGACTACAAAACACAGGATTAAGCATGTAAACAGTAACCATCAAAAGAAAGAAAAAATAATATAACATTAAGTACAGCAGGTGAAACTACAAATGAAAGGGTGAATACTTTTATTTAGATTAAGAAGCAATGGATTTGGTAAAATGTCTCTAACCTGTTCCAGGTGAAACAGCACGTTAGCTATATCAAGGACCCTTTCCACAGTCTTCTCTGGATCTGAGGAATCTTCAGTCCTATTTGGCAAATCTTTGTAAAGTGCCATCTGCCATCTAATGGCGGGATCCTCAAGCTGCAGGAGA
Organism: Polioptila caerulea; assembly: GCA_013397295.1. Classification (NCBI taxonomy): domain Eukaryota; kingdom Metazoa; phylum Chordata; class Aves; order Passeriformes; family Certhiidae; genus Polioptila; species Polioptila caerulea. Next base: position 105,984 of record VYXF01004723.1, read on the forward strand.
AAGATTTCACATGTCACCAAGGCAAAATGTTCCAAACAGATTAACTAGCAGAGAAACTGCTTCAAAGGTAAACTGAAACATTTTATATGACTAACCAACACCTTAACATGTCTAACCCATACAGCATCCATTATACTGTGAGAACAAGACTAATTTGTGCAATGCTTTGTAAGAGCTTCCATAAAACATAAAGTGATTTGGGTTGGAAGGCACCTTTAAGGCCATCCAGTTCCAACCTCTCTGCCATACACAAGGACACCTTCCACGAGACCAGATTTCTCAAAGTTGTGTCCAACTTGGCCTTGAATATTTCCAGAGATGATGCACTCAGTTTCTGTGGGCAACCTGTCCCACAGAACTAAAGCACTAATAATTACACAAATAGCAAAAAAATCATTGGTCAACAAATAGCACTGGCACCAGCAATTAATATATTTGAGGAAAAGTAGCAAATATGAGGTACACAGGCATAACTTAGTACACTGCCTTTCCTATTACTAAATGAAACAACATTGAAAGTGTTGCTCTACTAGTTGGGATTACCTAGTTTTCAGTCATGGAAATTAGTAGTATTGCTATTATTTACATCTATTTTAAATTCTTTTTTAATTGTCAGAAAATCCTAATTTTAATGATATTTAGCTAAACAAAATAAAAGTTAATTTGGAAAAATGAAACTGAGATGCATTTGCTTATCAGCCTACAAATTTTAAAGAACTGTAAGAAGCAAAATGGTTTTTTATCAAGTTTTTCTCTTTACATTTAATTTTTTTCTACTTCATTTATCTGTATTTCTTTTTTTTACAATTGGTGATTTCTTTTTTGGTCTGTTTTGTCTCCCCAGTCCTTCTGCTAATCAAGACTGATGCAACCCACTTTGCAACTATTATGTGCCAATGACACTGATGACCCATTTTACTGAGAACTGTGGCCAGTGATCATTCCTGATTATGCATTTACTGTTGGAGACACACTGGCCTGGATGGTTAGGGAACCTGGGGGGCTAAACCCTACAGATTTCCATAGTTGTTGAACTCAACACATACCTTTCTAAAACTTCTTTGTGGATCTAGATTTCAATTTGTGCCTAAGATGAGACAATAATGCTAATTCACCTCCACAAAACACAGTATGATATGTGGTTTACTCAAGTTTCAGGAATGATTAAAAACTTACACAGTCGTTCATTAATAGCTTATTATAACCTAGAAAGCCACATTTTGCAGGCATTTCTTCCACCTTTCGGCTTTTCCATTTCTCAACAACTGTCACATCCATAGTCTTTGTGTGAGCATTTGAGTGGATCATCATGAATGCATAGTCCACAAAAGACTTTTTAATCACAGGTGGAGATGTCTTTTGATCAGAGGACTCCTCACATTCTATCAAGGTACAGCTTTTTTGTATAGGTAGTTTTCTAAGGGTATGAGTAGTTGGCATTTCAAGGTGTGAATTAGAATGGCTGGAAGAAGATTTTGGTGACTTGAGCTTCATCCATGTCAAAATTAATGCAAGTTTCGTCATCAATTTCTTGAAATAAAAGGCTTGGTACTGAGTAACAGCATGCAGGCATGCAAGGAAAGGAAAGACAGAAACAGGGTGAAGACAAATGCACAAATGTAGACAAAGGTAGACAAATGCATGAAACAGATGCCACAACATTAATAGATAAAGATTCAGAAGGATGATTCTCTAACAGTGCAGTACTCCAAAAAGGAATCTAGATAAATTACATTTTAGCTCTAATGTAAATAACAGAATGTTAGGTGTCAGAGAGAAAAAGTGGTTAACAGACAACACCACTTGGAGAAAGAATATTCCTGTGGTTGGAAGAAAACCAGCCTTTCAAAAAAAAGTATTTTTTCCTATATTTTGAAAGCCACTTTACACAAGCATCACTATAACTAAGTTACATATTTATTCATAGAAGAAAATAATAATTATAAAAATAATAACTTGGCTTACATTCCCATTATATCTGACTCAATCAGACAACAAAAGGGTAGTCTGTGCACGATGGCATCATTTTTTGTAACACGAAACATCATACTTGACAGTATAGTGACTGAATCCTAATTACATCAGTGAATTATGGAATAAATTGTATTGTACTTTGTACATAACTACTGAATTTAACTTTAGACACTATACTTTAAGTAATTAGTTACACATTTACATTTAGTGTTAGCTCTAGATATGTCACTGATAAATCATCGTTTTGTCTGCAGCTAACTACTTATCACATACAGGTCTAAATCAGAGCTTTTAAAAGTTAATAAAGCAAGATGTAAACAGCTTTAAAATAAAGCAAACTACAATAGCAATTTAGTTTTGTTATCTGTGTATTATGTGGTTCTCTTTCAGATTTTCATCTTCCACTGGGCATTAATTTAAAAACAGGAAATTCTATAGTCACTGATGAAAAGTTTACAACTGGAAAATCCAACAGCGTGGACTTTGGATTAGCTCAAATTACTTTTTTATTAATCATCAAGGCACTGTGAAATTGCATCAATCTAAGAAATTTAAAAACACTTTTTTTCTCATGTAGGATAAACATAGAAGAGGTATGTTGCTTAACAACAGCAAAATTTAAATGAAGCATAGGAAGTTTCTGAAGAGAAAGCACAGACCAAGGTATTAAGATGTATCATGATTTCCAGGCAACAAAGTAGTAACAGACAGAAATTACTTAACAGCAGAATGTATCACTGAATAAACAAAACAGAAACTGAAGTAGTTAAAACAGAAGGGTAAGTGCTTAACAGCAATCTGAAATTGCAGGCAAGACTTGTAACTGCATGGTTCACAAAATGACGATGTACACATACTAAAAATGTCAGAACAGAAATATCTATCACTGTCACTAAGAAAACACTAATGAGGTTTATACACAAAATCACCTCATTTTCAAAGGTTTTATGTTCATGGCATTCACATTGTTTAAGTACTGTTGCTCAATAAGATCTTCAGAAACACTTCTTTCTTCCTGTGCCTGTGTGTTTTCTGCTTCTCAGTATATAACATAAGCAATATTTGCTATATAAGGATAAATTTTTCAAGATTTTAGGATTTAACCAAATCTTTTGCTTTCAGAGTAAACTTTTCTATGTGCAAACCCTATAATTTAAAGCTACTGGATTAAACACTTTTGATGCTAACATGGCAACAACATAGGGAAAATACGATGGGAGAAAATTAACCTTCACATATTATTCAGGAGGAACCATCCCACTACCAGCTCATTAAAAAAGAACCTGACATGCACTAAATGCAGTGGAATCTAGACTTCTGAATGATTCTTAAATAACTGTTCAGAAAAAAAGAGCACCAGATTTTCAACTCATGATTACTCTTTTGTGGCCTTTTAATAAGCAAAGAAAACAGCAGTTTAGTTTTTTCTTGAGGTGAATAAAACATGGGGCAGGGGGAGGAGGTAGAGGACAACCCTAAGTAATGCAACATCCATAGGTACAATTCGATCTTTCTTCAATAAAGGAGACACATGCATAATTTTATTACACTTCCATATTCTGGCTTCTTTTTCTTTATTTGAAACATTAATAAAACAGTTTAATTATGCTATCAGTTTCAAGACTTTTTCCCTAAAGCTATTCATCTGGCACTAACTGGAATCCAGAAACAAAAATCTATACTCTTTCTCAAAATATCTTTTTTTTCCCGGGGCTGAAAAGCAGGAACCAAACAGACAAAACTGGAGATTTTTCATATTACAGAGTATGCCAAAATGTCAGTTTCATTTTCATTTACACTTCAAGTTGATATTAAGCAACTTTGAGCATTTTTCAGACTTTATCTCAAACAATAGTAAGTGGAGTTTAAACAGTGATAGAACTTCTGTCCATCTCCAATTTTGTATTAATGGTGTGAATGAAGAGAGATTTGAAGGGCCACGTTATTGTTTATAATGCACACACATTAAAAACATTTAACAGTTACTATAACTAACATTTAACAGTTACTATGAACAAGTTACTTGACAGAAGAGAATAAGGGACTACAAGTCATCCTAATTAACCAAGGCAGGTTGTCATTATATGGTACCGACAAATGAATTCAAAGGAAGAAAAACCAAATTTAAAAACTGCATATAGATTACCTTGCCCTGAAGGTGAAGGTTACTGCGGATGACATCTCGTACTTCATCTTCAGTGTCTTTCTGCCAATAGATTACAAATCATATAAATTAGCAATAGAAGGTAATTAGGAAACGTTATGATTCATTTAAAAATCAACCATGGGCTTCATGAGATGATTAATGAAACTGAGAATGGGAAAGACTGAGAAAAATCTCAGAGACAAATCTATTCTTATCCAAGCTCGCAGGATCAAGTTCTGGATGGCATCATACATATCTGGTCACAGTAACACCCTGAATGCAAGCCTGAATTCAAATGGCAATAACATGAATAGAGCCTTCAATGATTTGAGTTCTGTTTGCTTTGCAGAGCTATTTTATAGCATCCTTTATAGGATTCAGTTCAGCAGTAGAAAGTATAATAAAGCTCTAGAAAAGGAGTATATTCCAAATTAAAATCAAATTATTGCACTGAGTCTATACCCAAAATAAACTTTTAAAATAGTCTATCCCAACAGAAATTCTTCCATTCACATAAGAGTGATTAAAAGGAATTAGTTAGGATATTTGGCACAGAAGTTAGGAAACAGCTAGTTCTTGATTTTATGAGAGTCACAGAATCCACTAGGTTTTGAGATCAACTCCAACCAAATTCAAGCTTCATAAAATACAACAAACACTATTTTTCATTAAAAGAGAGAGAAATAACTACTTCTACTACTGAATGCTATCTCTATGCATATATGGTTCAATCTGAAATACATCCATACTGATAATAACTATGTTCAAACTGAAATGTTTTAAGCCATGAGGAAAATATGTAGATATATACGATAATCACCTGCTGTGACCTTATAAAACAGAATTATAATCTTGATTCCCTGTGTCCTGCTGTAAGAATGAACACAGGGTGAAATATTCAAAGAAATAAATTAGTAAATATTAGTACCTTTTAGAAGTGCAAAAAGAGCACCTACCATGCTAAATCGATTTTTGGCCAGTGCAATTAGCTCTTGGTCTCCAGGAGCACAAATGTTTAGACCTATTGGAAGTAATCTCTTCAGTGCTGCCACAATGAGAGAAGTCTGCATAGAGTAGCGGTCACCTTTTCGTTTCATCTTTTTCCTTTCCTGGTCAGAAACTGCTGCCTGAAGAATAAAGATGAAAAAGAAATCCAATCCAATATTAAATAAAAGAATTGTACTAGCAACTTTGTGCTTTGTCTCTGGTTTGACAATTTCCTTATTACCTCTGCAGCTGTGACTTCACCCAGTGGAACTGGCATTTTAACAATGCCAGTATTTTGCAATGTGTTTCTCAAATGACAAGAATGGTTGGTGTTTTGCACCCCAACCCAGTGCTTTCAACAGATTTCTTTAGCAGAAAAAAAAAACCAAAATCAAAAGCAAACCCCCTCCCCCTGCCAAAAAAAAGCCACCCCCACAAAACCATAAAAGGTGACTGTCTGGAGTCTTCCAGACTCTTTCCAAAGAGAAAAATATGATTACGCTACCTTAGACATCTTAGATTTGGTGTCACTGATAAGGAAAGACATGTTGTTGATTTCATTTTGCACCACAAAGTTCTGCTCTTCCCTTTTGAAATTCTGGGAATATACAGAACATCACAGTTAGAAGTATTAAATGAGTACTCTATCTAAATATACCTTAAATAAAAATACAAATTAAGTAGAAATTTGTAAAATCCACAAGTTATGACAAGGGCAGTAAAAATGAAGAGATGATCAAAAATGTCCTTGAATTTCAGCTTCATTTACATTGAGTAGCTCAGGTGTGTATGTTTGGAGATTTTCCTCATGTTAGAGAGAAGGAAATGTTTCCCTAGCTATGAAAAAGACATTATAAAAATCTCACTCCTCCTCCAGTTGAATATAAAAATATTGTCCCGGTTTTCCCTTACTAGTAAATTATTCATTGACTTTTTCCCCCATTATAAATTTCCACTATGTTCAGGTACATAAGAAAATATTTAAATAAAAGACTGAAATTATGAATACACAGGTGATTTCATTATCCAGTATCTATCTACAGTGTAATCACTTTTTGTGCACAGTGTTGTTTATAATCAATCTCACAGTCATATTCAGCACAAGTACTGAAGTTACAATGCATCTTGTTCCCCAGACTTGAGAGAATTGAAACTATAGCAAAGAAAGAAATTTAGTATAGACAACAGTACATACAAAAATCTAATGCCTGAAAGAAACAAGACTATTTGGGGTTTTTGATTCTTTTTGTTCCAGTATTCACTGGATCATGCTTTGTTTAAGAAGTATCAGTGCTTACTGATGTGATTACAAAAAGGCTATGGGGTAATAATAATTGAAAAGAAAAAAAGAGGATGATATAAAATAAAATGAGCTTAATATATTAAAAAAATCCCCCAAAAAAATAACAAACCAAGCAAACAACAAACCCACAACAAATAAATCAGGATCTGTAAGAAAAATATCTTTATACAGTTTACTATGTTACAAAATGTCCATCCAACTCTCCTATTTTCTCTGCCATTTCAAGTGTCAAAAATGTGAGTCATTAATACCTTCCCATCTCCAGACTCACTTCTGTCATTTAATGTGTTTCACACACATAACCACTAAATAACCAATCTACCTATTAAGAAACCTCGTTGAAACAATTATTTACCAAGGAAGTACTTACATGAGACTTTGACCAGTAAATGAAGACCTCAGCCACCATGCGGAACAATTCTTCTGCTTCAGGATTGGGCTCTTTCAGCCATTTTGCCCTAAAATTTGGTAAAAGGGTGAAAAGGGGGATAATCCTAATTGTCTTTCTGCTTTGAAATCACTTTTCAACGTTTTACAAGGATACAAGTAAACAAAATGAATAATATATGCTTTTAATCCTTTCTGGTAGCAGTGGCTTTTTGATATCTTATTTCAAAACCCTTAAAATCCTTTAATTTTAATCCTAATTCTAATCCAATAGGTCTGGATTGCAATTTTGTTTTGTTTTGTTTTCTTCTCAGAAAAGACCCCAGCTCCTCCTTGAAGTCAGAAATCATTAGCTTGAGCAACTGCAAGATTGTCAGACTGAGTAAAAGCCACTTGAATTGAGTGCTAGGCACATCAAGGGATAAGAGGCGATATCAATTAAAAAGGAAGGTTTTATGAGATTCATCGACCTATTCCTCTCCACATACCTGTTATAGTCCACAAATCTAATCAACAAAGGGTAGAAGGCATAGAGGTCCCGTGCCAAAGTGGTGAACTCATCTAGGATGAGCAGTTCAGCCTCCGACATGTCACCTCTGCCTTCTGCTCTTAGATGTTCTTCATCCGATACAACCACTGCTGCCTTTTTCTTTAGTTTATCCATCAGTGGAAGGAAGTGTGTCTTTAAGAGCTGTGGCTTCGCTTTACTTATGATGGGCTGGGAAAACACTATTTAAGGCAATGAATATTATAATATATACCTGGCCACAAAATATAACTAAAATATTTTACCTTTTCCTGCTTTCTTGAATCTTACTTCTAGGCTACAGAGCCAAATCCTGCCCCCATTGAAATCAGCAGAAGTTTTGCCAAGAATTTAATGTGGTCAGGATTTCACAGTCAATTCACTTGGTCTGAGGGCAGAAAATTGCAACTTCACAGACTAAGGTTGCAAGATCACAAAACTTGAAACACCTCTTTACTGGTATTCTGTCAGCATGTATTTGTCTGCGCAGTTTTATTGAGAAATGCCAAGTTGTTTAATGGCATGGATGGATACATATATAGCTACGCAGGGCACACACAAGCTACTGGCTTCTGTTTTGAACCTTGCTTGAGCAAAGAGGAACTGGAAAGCATGCTCTGGTTATTTGAAAACCCGTGGAAACAGTTTGCCTGTATTTCTTCAGCACACTAAGAAGTCTAGTATGTAGATACAAATGGGAGTGATTCAACTGATTTATTACAGACTTGTTAGCACAAGCTTTTTGAAAAGCTACTCATAAGAATAATTATGTAAATTAGCACTTCAACTGGGCCCATTGGTACCAAATAATTTGTAACACACTGATTAAATTACACAGAATTTTAGGCAGTTGCCATGTATTCTTAGAGAGCATTACATTACTAACTTTCAAAACGCTAGGAATTCTGAATGCTACTGTGAATGAAATTACTACTACAGTAAATACTGAAAGGTCATAAGAAAGTCTAATAAAAAAATTGAATCCACACCATTGAAGTGACTTTTCCTCAGAGATTGTAACACTGAGAATTAAAGTGTTTTTAAATGAATTTCAAGCTGTTCACGAGATGAAGTCAACATAACCATTACTAAAATGACGTAAGAATTTGAACATTTCATTGTAATGGGTATGTTAGATATACACCTTCAAACCCAGGTTTTCAGGATCCAGCACGCATACAGAATAGCAAGGAACTGTATAATGCCTGCAAATGAAAACTTGCTATATAATGAAAATGGGGCTAAATTACTGTAGTTCTCAAATTTAATATACTGCAAAAGGCACACGTGTATATTCTCAGGGAAAAGAAATAGTCTAATGTACTTATATTACCTATAAAGAGATTAAAACATACTGCTTACACTGCTTTTTCTTCACACTTAGTATTTCCGGTTCATCAAGAGCTATATTGATTAAAAATGTAAAAATATAAGTGTTCTTCTACTCCAGCTTTAACAGGGTAAATACAGAGTGATCTAGAGTCTGTGTGTATATATACATTTTAAATATACACACACGTTTGGTGTTTATTAATTTATTTTCACATCTTACCTGCTAATCTCTTCATCCAGGCTCCTTCATCAATGCCAAGGTTGTTATAGATGATTTTCAATATGTTACCCAACAGAGTGTTCATGTGCTCTGACGTCAAGGCTGTGCAACACATTTCAGCCTTGTCAGGATTGTTCTCTGGCCCATGCTCCCACCAGTGTGACATGTAACTGCACAGCATAGGCAGTATGACTTCCATGATATGTGGCATTTGTGTGTAACGAATACCGGATTCTGCCAGTTCCACTATTTCTTCCATTAGCTTCACCAAAGAAGGAATATTTGGGCAAACCTCTTCTACACTACTTGGCAAATTGAGAACTATTGAAAAAAAAAATACCAAAAAATCAATAAACTCGGTCATAAAATGAAAACAATTCTTTTCAATTGCTATTCAATACAACTTCTGTTTTCTGTTTACATTTGCACCCTTGTGATCCAAAGGAAACATACCAAGTACAACAATAAAAAAGGCATCCTTTCATACTGTTGAGCAATAAACTGTTTATAAGAATAGTTCTGTCATTAAAATTCTTATATGAAAGTATCAACAATATAAATACTGTGGAATGAATTCAGAGCAATCAGATGCACTTTTCTGCACCCAAAATAAAGCTTAAAATTCAAAACTCCTTCCAGTCCAAGTTTTGCCGTTGAGGAAACAAATTGATACCATGAAATATCTTTAAACAACACAGCAGATGACACCTGGAATTCTCATAGAACAAAGAGAAACCATTGTCTGTCCTAACAAATAGAGCAGTTTTGAGAAACTGATTCTAGAGGTGAATATGTGATTGTAAATGTTTACTTTTTAATTCACCTGAATTTTTAGTTCCTTCCTCTGAAAAGGCACTGTAGTTGCCTTGATTTTTGAGGCAGTTTCTTTCATCTAGAAAAAAATATCTTCAAGCACAATCAGTAGCTCCTGAATGTCTAACATACTAATGGACACATACAATGACATACACAGGTATCTGCAGAGGAAAAATTTAGCCTGCAACTTGTGAATATGAATGGCTCTACCAGCATTCCATAACTCCGTGTACTAAGGCCAGTCCTTTTTGCAAAGCAGTATCTTCTCCTATTTAAAGCAAATATATTTCACATAGACATCACATAGTATCCCTAAAGATTATGCAATTTTGGAAAAAAAAATTCAATTTTCTGTTAAAAAATCATGGCAAATACAGTGTATTGTCCTTCGAGAGATAATAAAATAGATAAAATATATGGCAAATATGCATATTGTTGATATTTTCAAGTCCTGAGACTACAGCTCCTTGGAGAATAAATCTGCTATGTTCTCTTTTTTAAATAAAAAAGGTGAAGTTATAAAATTATTGCCATTATAAACTGGCATCTTATATGAACGTATACTATCATCTTTGTCTATCTGTAATATGATTCAGACAGCATATATGCAGAGCTTGTAAACTTCTACTGCAACTTCTATTTATTGCAGGAACAGTTTGTGCATGTGATCTTATTCACCAATCATGTTGCAGCATAAGAAACATCAAGAATGGAATAAAAAGATATATACAAACATACATCATGTCACTGCAAAGTATCTGTACTGCCTTTTATGTCAAAATAAAAACCAATCTACATACTACTTTGCAATTTTTAAACTTTATAAAGGCATAATATGTAATTAATACAGCAAAGCTATTTTCCTTCTATTGCAATTATGTATGTTTTAGGGACCCAATATTGTTCATATAAACTGAGAAACCAAAGTTACTGATGAGAATGCACAATTTTATGATCAAATATAGAATATATGAGGTACTAAAAATGTACAAATTCTCGTCATTCATTCGATTCCAAAGTGGTACCTTGAGAATATTATCTCAAAATTATCAGTAACATTAGGAACATAAAATGATCATTTTTATCAAATTTAGAAAAGAAACTGATTAGAATATTGATTTAGAGATAAAGATTTATACAAGAAATACAACCATCAAATTACAAGAAAATTCTTGCACTATAAAATTTATGCAAAACCACATGTCTTAAGGCAAGTAGTATTTACAGTGAAATCATGTTTTCATAATCATGATGTCAGTTTCTGGAAAAAATACCTGCTCTATCTCTCGCATTCTTGGTATTGTAGATTGAGTAGATATTATGTTTGTTCAAATGAGTTTCCAAAAAAGCCACTGGAAAGGCCCCTGAGAAAGCAGCCAAGCACTCTCCTAGTGCTGATCTTTGCCTGTGAATTAACAAACACCATTAATGACACATATTTTTGATCACAGAGCCACAGAATGAGTAAGGTTAGAAGGGGCCACTAGTGGAGTCACCTGGTAAGTACTGACTGACCACACACCTTGGGGTTGTATTCTGAGATGAATGCATTTCAAAGAGAGAAATTATTGGGATCATCAGCACAAGAACATGTAATAGAAATTGAAGTCTAGCAAGCCTCTGCTAACACATGAATGATATGCAAAGACATAAAATGTCAAAGGTGGCCTACACAGCTTACAGAAAATGAAAAACATGCAGAGGAAACCAAACTAATTGTAAAAATTCCTTCTGTTCTATGATTTTCCTCTCAGCTTTACTGACTGTATAATCCCTACTATAAGAAAAAGCTACCGGGTAGAACAAGAGACCAAAATCAACTATCATTTTATCTCAGTGATATTTTGTTTTTCTGAGAAATAACGATAATCACTTTCATGCTTAGTCTGGTATCAAAGTCAAGTTCTTCAATGAGTGGAAAATTGCTTCTAATGATCCCGAATACTGAAATTTTATCACAAAGACATTGCTTTAATATCTTCAGATATATGACATTTATTAGATAACCAATATTCTTTGTGTGTCAAAATTTCAAAAAGCCTGTTTCTAGGAAGTAAGTGATACCCTGTCACTTCACCTGGGTTCTTCACACGACAGTTAAACTAGCAAAGATGGTGGCAGACACTCATACACAAAAATTGTCAGTTACATCGATGTATTTTGTCTTCAAAACAAATCCCATTTCCTTTATTTGCCAAACAGCAAAATAAATTAATTTTATGTCCATTATGAAATCAACCTGATTTTTCCACAGATTCGGTTTACTTTTTTTACTTTAATATTGGTCCCAATGATTTTTCATACTGTTGCCTATAATATCACCACCAAGTAAGCAAGGGAATGTCATGGTGCTGCTCTGGAGTTATGCACAGGTTGATCTGCTGGAGAGTGCCACTTCCTAAACAGTGAACTTCCTAGACTACTGCTGCCAATATCTGAAATGTATGCATTCTGTATAGCCTCCCTTCAGAACAGTGTTAGTCACTACAGTGCAACTATTCAGTTTTAAGAGCTGAATTTTTCTAAGTATCTCTATTTTTTGACCAAACATGGCTTGCACAGACCAAATGTAACTTGGAGTGGGGTTAGAAGATACAGAGGTGTATAAAACACCCCTGTATCTTGCAATACATCATTTACGTGGGTAACTGAGCTAGAAAAGAAACAGTGCTGCACAAGTGACAAATTAAATTAAATTTAGGGTAATTTGAAAGAAATATACATCACAATTAAACATTAGAGAAGGAAGAATATAACAATTGCTGAGCTGAATGACATGATTTTACAATACCTCAGTGAACCCTCAAATTAATTGCTGTTTATTATAAAGTCAGATAATTTTATTTGTAATTTTTATTTTAATTAAGAAAAATATTTTGACAAACATATAATGCATTTCAAGCACATTGTAGCAAATGCACCTGCATTCCACTTAACATCTGAGCACATTTATTTTTTCTCTCAAGGTATCTTGCCAATCACACTCTCCCATATTAACTTCTGAACTGCAAATTCATGATGCCAAATATAAATGCAAATATTAAAAACAGAAGAACTATTTTCCTTCTTACCTCTCTACATAGATACTCTTGCTGGTTCCCAGAGCATACAAACTGGCCAATATTCTGTAACAAGAGACCTGAACATCTTCCACTAAAGAGAAGAAGAAAACTATATTTATAAAGAGGTTTTTCTTTGCAATACATTCCAAAATAATTAAAATAAATTTCTTCAGACAATTACAGAATTAAGAATATTAAGGTAAAAAAGGCAATCTACAGAAATCACCCAGTAAATACAAAAATTCTTTGGATGTCCGAGTGCTATACTTTTGACTCAAAACTTCCATTTACTTAAATATCATGTTAATAGCTAAAACAGTATACTTATTTCACTGGTGCACTAATTTTATGAAATTAATGGCATACACATGACATCTTTACAAATAGAACATCACTGTGCAAAATAAAGGCAATACTGGCAAATAGATATTTAATTGTTTTAATCACAGTTTATATATTTGTTTTTTTAATTTAGGGATTGATACCAGCTAATAGCATGTACTTAATTTACACTTTAAACTTACAAAGGATTAAAACAAATAAATAATCCTTTAGTCCATATGAATACTTGACCAAAGGATGTTTTAAAATTATCACGTAATTCAGTCACAAAACTGTGAGAATAATCTCAAAATCTATTTGAAAGTATGTTTTTGTAATGCACTCTGCAGCAAGTGTAACAACACTGTAAGTGCCATCAAGGAGGACAACACTCCCAAAATTCTTGCCATAGATATATTTTCTAGTCTCTCCCACAGTGCTAATATCATCCCCCAACACGCAATGAATGAAATATTGTGAGTAAAACAGGGTAGGACTTCATGGGCTGGGAGAGCCCACAAGATACTCAGATACAAGATACGCCCAGCCCTTTACTGTGTTGTGATTTTAGTTCAGATCATCTTGGAGTTAAGTGTTTTTACATCATAATAGTAACCTCAGGTAGATTGACCCATCTTTGTACATGATCCTCCCAGAGTATACTTTGTAACTAGTACTCCCAGGTACCAGCACCAGGTCAAGATGCTCATACAAATATGATAAATCATACTTCTGACAAAATGTAAAGAGAAGTTGTGCGTAAGAAAAATTAGTCTTTCTACTAAGCTCTAGACAAAATAAATAGGCCTAGTTTTAAATAATTATTCTTTCTCAGTTCATGAATTCTAAATTCAGTACTTTATAGCAGTGTGATCTATGTAGAATAGCTGATTAAGAACACCAACTTAAGTGAGAAATAACTCAAAGCTAAATATTAAGCTCCAAAACATGGGATACCACAGACGAAAAATTATACAAGGCACGAACATGTTGATGCCTGAAAAAGTGTTTAGGATAAAAAAAATTACTTTTTCTGGATATCATCTGGATATAAGTCTGGATTTTTACAGAAATATTTTAATGAAAAAGGGGGATGTTTACATCTCATGACTTTCAAATTCTTCGACACAACTCCAAATTTTTGAAGAGTTCTTTTAAGGCTACTTTAAATAATACTTTTTACAGATACTAAAAAGAGAAAAAATGTAATTCAGTATTCTTTTCTTCCAGGTCCTTCTCATACATTTTCATAACTGTGTAACTGAGTTAGATATGCAAGGCAGGATTTTGTCCTTTAGTGCCATCTGAACAGTGATATATCTATGAGTTCCTAAAATATATAAAATCAAAGTTTTTGTGCAGACTGCAAAGTCTGCAAAATTTTGGGTGCAAAATTTTGGGTTTCAGAAAATAAAGGACCAATGAATCCATTACAATCAGAACCTTTACAGAAATCCAATATATAGGCTCTCATACACATTCCCTTCTCTGGTGTCTGAATTCTTCAGGAGCTCCTTCCACTTTTCCCTTTTCCCTTGAATTTTCAGAATTTACGGACCCACTGAGATTCCCCTCTAACTGAAACTGGGGTGAATGTTCGATGCTGTAACATTATCCTTGTAGTATAACCTTATTTATAGACAGAGTAAAGACGAAGTAACTTACACAAAGTGAATTCTCACACATGAAGAAAGTCACAGTAAATATATGATAAAGTTACAAACAGAACTGATCCTTCTGACTTTGTAATCATGGACACATTCAATATTTATTCAGAGTCCACTAAAATCCACAGACTGTTTCTGGTTGATTGCTGAAAATGTTTGATTAAATCAATAAAAAATTTATCAAAATGACATAGGATTTGTCCTTCTTTAATAGAACAGAGGGTTTAGTAATGCTTACTACATGACTCTGCTGATATTTTAATGACATGGACCTTCTACACACATATATGATAATATGATACATACATATTAAATCTTCCCCAAACTGGTGCTGTCCAATATGCTCAAATAATGAAGATAACACTGGCAGGAGAGCAACCGTGGTATAATTAATGATTTGTGTAACTCCTTTTGGCTGGTTTCTGCTGTGTGTAAACTGGCCTTGCTTAAGATTTTCCATTGTTTTCTCCAGATCCTCCGCAGCATTGTCCAAAAATGCTCTCAATGCCATCCTAACAGATTCCAGACCAGTTTTCATCACAGTCCTGTTTATAGCATGCACAAAGAATGATATTCTGTTAGACAATAATGGAATAAAGCATAGTCTTGGATTATATGAAATAGTTAACAGAGATCTGAGGAAAAATCTTTCATCTTTTAACATTGTAAAATCTCCTCAGAGCAGAATAATTGACTGAAAACATTTCATAGGTATCCTGCAGAGCACAAGGATACTTTATCTATTTTCCTGCCAAGCAAATAATCCTTCAAAATTTATAAAGTGATTCATTTGCCTTCAGAGAGGAAAAAAAACCAGAAAGTACATAACAAAAATAAGAATTAGTAAGTCTGTGATTTCTGACTCTAGAAAGAGAACTGTCTCGAGCTAGAACTCAGAAAGTCTTCCTAATTATACCACTCACATTTCTGTCTCCAGAACAATGGCATCAGAAAGGACTGAGTAAAAACAACCACATCTGTTAAAATCAAATCAATTAATCAATCATTCAAGAAATGCATTTATTAATGTAACTATAGCATCATAATCTATGATGTAAAGATATAATCCAGGAAAATTATTACCTTATATGATTTAACTAGCTCAATTACAAAGATCCTTTGTTTAAGGAAAGTATCCATTTAGACATGTGTGAAATACATTGAGATGATGTTCTTTGATAAATTGAGTATCAGTACAGTTGTTTTAGTCTGATTCTTTATTTTAAAGATTGAATATATACAGTTGCAAGAGAAATATCTTTAAACTTCCATGTTACCTCCATTAAGTCCTTAATCTCCATCTGGAGCTATTTTCACATCTCTGCCAAGAGCTGAATTAGTGGCCTGCACATGTATCTCTATTCTATCTGTGTGATTTCATGGACCATGAACAATTTTAGCCAAAAAAAAACATGCAAGAGCTGAGCCATATTAATGGCCATGATCATGACTCTACCCCCCAGCAAATGGAATATAAAACTTGTCCATAAAAGTAACTGCAAAAATATTGAGAAAAAGAACTATCTGCACATAATGCAGCCAATCATTTTGAGACTTAATGCAAAGTGAAAAAAGTTACCTCAAAATTTCCATGGAGGCAGTTTAAGCGATCATATTTTGTTCAAAACTGAAAAGATCTAAATATCAACTACCAGCAGAGATGCTTGACTTCACAGTAAATTAAAAGGAACACATTATCCTCCAATATATCAAGGCTGTCTCATCCATAAACCTCACAATAACAGCTCAAGCAGCTCAATTTAACATAAAAGTAACGCTGAATTCTAGGCAAAGGGTTTGGGTTTTTTTCAAATTAGAACCTGAATCAATTTTGCAAAGAAGACACTTTATGAGAGAGATTTACTGTGCATTTAACACTTGAATTTTTTTATTAAACAGTGTAAGGAAAATAACAAAATATTTCTAACTTTATTGGGGTTTTGAGAAAGTCACATGATTAAAACCACATAAACTAACATCCAGAAGTTTCTGGACACCACTGATCCATAACAAAGTTTAAAGTGTACCCTACAAATAGTGTCCTGTTAATTCCTAGTAATTAACCTGTTCTGCAAGGGGAATTCTTTTCAGCACTGTAACTTCTTGAGTGTTGAAATTCTGTAGCCTTATACAGGTAGCCCAAATGTAAGTGCACATTACTTTCTTCAGTGATTTTCCTTGCTCTTTAGAAAATATAATCAGTATTACCTTGCATCCAAGGTCTGTCCCAGTATGTGAAGACAGTTGACTATTGATGTTGCATCGTTTCCTAAAGGGAGGAAAAAATATCCACCAATTAAGCTGAGCATAGCATATAGCTTATTGACACTCTGCTAACTGTACCTCTGGATTTAATGAAAGAATAAATGACATAGCAGAAGAGCAGCTGAACTTCTGCATAATTTCAAGTTAAGAAACATGCAGTTTTTTGCCTTAGCCTTCTTTACACAAATGCAGTAACTAGAGGCAGGAAAGCATCTCTCATAAAATAGCTGAGGCAGTCAAGATGGAAGCACTCAAATGTGGGGTTAATTAGAGCTGCAGTGTCTTATCTGGTTTTCATTTGATTTCTCTAAGTTTTCTTTTAATTAATCCAAGTTTATCTGATTATTTATCACCCCCCTCTCAGTAACATAAAAGCTGTTAACTTCCCAAAGTTGCTATTGCAGAAAGAGAACACTTATAAAAAATGTCATTAAAAAAGTTAGTTCTCTGGTGTTCCCCGTAGTCCATAGTCACTTATAGCTTAATTTGGTCCACATGAATGACAGCCCCTGACATAATACACATATTCTGTAATTATTTTTTCCCATTTAGGTATGTAAAAGGATGACTTACATACAACAAGCCTTCCATACATATGTACATCCCAAAATGCTGCCTCTTTCCTCTAAATCAGTTTTTAAGTCCAGAACAGATGTACGCTACACAAATTTGAACCACAGTCTATTTTTAAATTTACTTTTTCTAATGAAACTATACAAAACTAAAACTTCCTTTTCTTGCTTCTCTTTATTGAGTAAAAAAAAAAAAGTAGAAACAAATTGAAAGTTTAAGAAATATTTCTCAAAATACTTCTATTTGCACACAGTGATAGAGCGTACTATATTTTCTCACTGGTGGTTATTTCTTAAAAATACAAGCAAACATTCAAGTAAAATTAGTAATTGTTTCAGTGAACTAGAGATTTTAAAAGATTAATTGCAAGGAAGGTGTGGGAGGTTCATTGCAGCACTGAGAAAGTTGTTCTATGCTACCAAAATTAGGAAATACTGTTCTGGTGTTAATCCAGAGCAGATTAAACAAACCTGAACCACAGCTTCCATGGCTGCCTCAGCCAGGCAGCCTCACCTTTTTTTCATGGCATATGTGATCATGCAATGGTACAGCGAGCAGGCAAGAAAGCTGAGGCAACCTAAAAAAATCCTACCAAAATCACTACCCCAAAAGATTAACGTTTTTTGGCAGATCAAAATTTTTTCCTCAAATTTATTTTGATGTGATGGTGATAGGAATGCCAGTGCAGATGAAAAGAGCACAGCACTGTGCTAATAACAGCAGGCATGGAGGGAAGTACTCAAAGTACACTGGACTGTGGATTAGACCTTCACAGAATCATGGAATAGCTTGGGTGGGAAGGGACCTTAAGATCATCTAGGTCCAGCCTCCTGCTGTGGGCAAGCACACCTTCCACCAGAAAAGGCTTGCTCAAAGCCCCATCCAACCTGGCCTGAACACTTCCAGGGATGGGGCAGCCACAAATTTTCAGCAACGTGATCCAGAATTTAATGGCTTACTAGAAATTAACACAGTATAAAAACTGAATCCAGCTACTGATACAAATTTGGTTTTTAAATGTGGGAAAATATAAATTAAAATGCTCAATTCACCAAAACTACTCACTGAAATATTTCAATTTCTGCCCAGTAATACCCATGAAAATAAATCAATACAGTTTTTATGATTTACAGCCAGAGCCCTCAAACAATAAATGACTGTAGTCAAAATCTTTCACATTGTAAAGAAATAATGATTCCATGCTGCATGATAATTCCATAACCTCAATGACACTCTGAGACATAAAATGTGAGTATTTAAGTTCACTCTGTAAGACATGCATGCTTAATTTCCCATTTTAACATACGCCTATATACATCTTAAACTACCTCGCTTTCACTAATGATTTTCATAAATGAAGCTGTATATTCAGAAGTACCATTCAAATTCACAGTAATATACAATACCTATACAGCAAAACTACAGAGAATTTTGATATTTGTTAACAAACTCCACACTATCCCTAGAAGTTATTATTGAGCAATGCTTGCTCACAGAAGATGCCTTCAAAATGCACAAATAACTTTCCAGGCCCCAGCTGTACTCAGTTACAGTTACTCAGTTACTCAGTGAGCATTTTCTCCTCTTCTACATAGTCTTTTTCTTTGCTGGATAAGTTCAACTCTCTTAATCAGATTTTCTCACATCATGGAATTCACTTGCAAGGGAAGGCAAACCATTAGGTGACTTTGACTTGAGTTATTAAGTCCATAGTAAAAAACCCCATCATGCTCCATAGTCTCACAATGACCTTGCCACAATTCATGCCAAAACTACTGTGTTGGCATGAAGATTTTGTACTCCATTAGTTACTGCAGTCTAGGAAAATAGTTAAAAACCAAACTGTAGCCACCACAAATAACCAGCTGATCCTATCTGCCTTATCTCCAAGCACTTGAACCCAGCCAAACAACAGGAAATAAGCAAGCTGAGATGTGGAATAGAAAAGATAATTTCTTTAGTACTGAAGAAAGCTACGTTGAGTTAGGTTTTTAATTTCAACCATGACACATTTTAGGAAAAAAAATAATCTGAAAACTAAATGCACAAATAAAAAAGATTTCCAAAATTTTAATAGTATACCTGAGCTAGTTCATTCTTTGAAGAAACAACCTAGGGTATAAATCAGAGCTTATGTGTAGGCTTGTGACATATTCCACCCTTCAGAAAAAGCTGCAACAATCCCACTCAGCTGCAGAAATTATTCCATTCCTCCTATGATCTTTTGGCTTTACAGGCAAAATCACTCAGCTCCTCCTAAAATATTTAAAAGCAATTATGCCAAAAAACCCTCTGATCTTTCTTCTTAGTTAATAGTTTTCATAATGGTCTGTAAAATTTTTAAACACCACACTGCTGCAGCAAGTGAATTCCTTCCCTTCAAATTGAATGAAATATGCAGGATTTGAGTTAGATGCATGTTATCATAATCAAATCCTAATTCACTAGATAATTTCCCAATTAGGTATGTTCATGGATGCTGAAGTTTGCACTGCATCCATCACTGAAGCCATATATGCATAGGATATACTGTTCCAACTCTCCTAGCACCACGGCATAAGAAAAAATTGCAAAGAAAATGACTGTGCCACACATTGCATATAATGTATGCAGTTGATATGGACCTCAAATTGACTTCAATTCAGTGATTTTCACATGGCATAAGACTAACACAGAGCTCCTGCAAAGGTCACATAGTACCAGAAGGAGAGCATACATGCGTATGTGGAGTCAAGCACATCTGGGAATATTTAGGAATTCCACAGAACATAACTAAGCATTTCAGGCCCATTTCAGCATTTGTAATTTTTCTTAATGACTTTCAAATACAAATGTGCAGTTCTGACTGTCAAATGTTTTTCCAAATGATTTAGAATAGCATTATAAATAATTTTAATTTACTCATCAAAATTTTTTTATATGATAACGAAACACAAATTTTAGTTAAGACACACAGAAAACTAAACAATACCCAACCCCCCACCAAACTGAAAACTACAAAAGCTTTTTATTCTACCTAAGAAAGTCTTTGATCTACCAATCTAAACAATTGGTGGTCTGTGTAGACCATGCATTTCAGCCATGCAGCATGCAACAAAGCAGCACTTAACACAATGCAAAAATGGCAAAGAAAACCAAGTGATGGCCATGCTAGTATTTGTCAAGGGTCTCCTTACCAAACAGTGAAATCCTATGCCTGACAAGAACTCCAAGTTTGCAGAACAGGCTGAAGACAAAAGAAAAATAAAAGAGAAGAGAAGGGAAAAGGAAAAAAATAAGGGAGGGAGGGGGAGAAAGAAAGAAAAATAACAGCTGATATATGAGCAGGAAAAGCAACATGATGTCACGCAGAAAGAATCAATTGTCTGAGCAGAATGTGGGACAGAATACTAAAGAAAGAAATTTTAAGTGCATATCCTTAACAAACATGGTTAAATAAGCACATATTATAATAAAAAAAACCAAAAAAAAATTAAAAGCAAAGCTAATTAATATAAAAGCGTTCTATACAATAACCCACAAGGAAATAACCATCAAAGCTTTAAAAAGTAAAATGTGGTCATTGTGCTACACAGGATACTACTTACAGTTTGAAAACATAAGGTAAGGAAATCAGATTAACTGAGGTGTGTGATGATAAATGTTTAAGTAGTTCAATTAGGATCTTGTAAACTCGAACACAGCAAGAATTTCCTTTCAAATAAGTTTTTTAAAATACCACTTCTTAGCTGGTTTAAAACAATATGATCAATGATTTTGTTTCACATATTTGAACTACTTCCTGTGCTGATGAACAGCACTCCATTGAGAAAAAAGAAGAGTGAAATTTTGCATTAATTCATAGAAGCAGGAGCAAACTGCCCTATCCAAATTGACCTGGGGTCCAGGTTAATGAGGAATTAGATCAAACTTCATCATCTGGTTTGGTGTGGGGATTTTCATCATGAACATCCATTTTGGTGTTATTATTTTATGCTGCAAACCCCTTCATATTCTATAAATGACATGAACAATATCATGTCATTTTATTAAGCTACTTGATTAATAGGCACACTGGCTATTTATTAGCCTCTGATTGAAAAGCAAAAGATACAGTAAGCATGTCTGCACAGCCTATGGATGAGATCTGAACATGTTGTTCCATTGACAGACAAGAGCACAGTGTCAAATGGAAACATTTATGTCCAGAATCACAACAGCCAGGTTAATGTGGTATTGAATCCAGCTAATTAGCCAATGCACAGTGATCCACTCTAGCAACAGCAACAGTTCTGTTTTAGAAATGAGTCTGCTTGGTACGTGTTCAGGGATCTCTGTTCACTTTTTATTCCATGATGCAGACATATACTATACATTCTTTTATGAGGATCTTGGATCACCAAGTCCAGCAGGAAAAGCTGTAGAGAAGCATCTTAGCATCATACAGATCTTGTGTCCATTCTGGAAAAGACATAAATAGCTCACCATTCTATCTTATGTTCTGACATACAAATGTTACCCAACTGACTGTACCATTCAGTAGGGCTATGCTTTCACAAAGTGAGACTGAAACTATTATCTACAGGATCTTTAGCTGAGGTCAAATAAATAAATAAATAACTTCAAATTTCCAATACTTAGATTAATGTTCAGAACCAATTTCATACAACTACAGTAGTTCAGGAACTTGTAACATGGCCTAATGGATGGGAAATTCGATAAACCCAATCATGAAGAGGTTGGTTACAAATACAACAAAATAGAATGCCACCACATTTCAGGAAGAAGGCTGACTGATATTTGTCAGCAAAATAGATCCGGATTTACCATATTTTCTGAATATGGAATGGCTGTTGCATAAGCTATGACTTTCACTGCATTATCAATATTCAAAATTATATTCTTCCATAGCATAATGAATGCAAGTTTATCTTCCCTGGGGAAGGAAAGCAGCCACGAACTGCCCTTAGCTTGAAACAAATTCTGTGTAGGAAGTGCACTCAATAGGATTAGCTATTTTTATCCAAGATTTCCCTGTATCTATTTTCTTCCCCTTGGGTGACACATCTGGATGGCACATAACCCAATCAGTATGGCAGCAGCTCTGATCTTTTAGTAAGACTATATGTTTGAGTATCTCACACAGCTATAGAGCATATGTGCATAAATCCTGAATCTCTATGCAGCAGGTACGCTGACATATCTGACGTATTCCAGAAGTAGGGAGTTTATTGCCACAACTAAATAACTAAAAACTAAGAGTACTGTTATCCAGGATGTTGCAGACAGAAAATCAGCAGCTTATAAGACTGGAAAATTATTTATATGCATGCATTTTGATACAGTTTTTAAATCCATTGAAGAACAGCATTCAGATAAACTGCCAGATGAGATTAGTCCATGAGATGATGCAAAGTCAAGACAACCATTACATACTTGAGCTTAATATTGTGTTAGAAACTTCACTCAGTATTCACACAATCTTGCAAGCCCTGCATGTCTGTATGACCACCAACTGGCTGTCAGCCTCAAAATACAGCAACACAATATTGCATGGTTCTTGCCCAAGAACAGCCAAGAAGGCAACCATCATACATGCCCACAACACAGGTACTCAAGAGGTCCTGTGTGAAGCTTGTAATACACTTTACTAAATGAGGAATGTAGGTTTCAATTCAACCAGAACTGAAATTAAATGAAAACATCTTAGACAGATGGTCTTAAAAAAAGAATAACCTCAGGGAAAGAATCAAGTATTTCTGTGATAGTACTACTCATTACTATTTATAAAACTATAGAGCAGAAAGGATGAAACTCCCTTTTTTCATTTTTATGATGGACATTAATAATTATATTTATTGAAACTTGGCTACAAATAAGTTTGGCTTATAAATCTAACATAAAATTTTAGCAGGAATAAGGATTTCAGTATATACCTATTTCTAACAGTGAAAACCAATACATAATTGCACACCCTGTGCCACAGACTGTGCAAGTGTTTTGCTGTTGAATATAAGAATAAACTGAAGCTCCCTGCATGCTAAAATCACCACCTTTTAAACAGCATATAATAATAACTCTGTACTCATCTCCATTTTACACAATGAATTTTCCTATTGGGAAAAGAGAGTGAAAAATGTTTTATTTGTGTGTACATAAAAATATCTCTGTGCCTCCCACTTCTCACTTTCCCACAACCAACTGCTGCTCTTTAAACACAAACACACATATGCATAGACATTAATATTATTTTAAGCTTTACCTTGTCACCATTTCTTTCTCTTTATTGGAGGCATGGCCTCCACTGCTGAGAGGCCTGCTTGCTGAAGATAAGAAATACAGGCGATGATTTTTAAAATACTGATCAATCAAAGGGAGCACAACCTGAAATAATATCAGAAAGAGTGGTTATCTCAGGACCTTCTTTCCTATGTTCTGTTTATACTTTGTAAGTCACAACTAAAAACAGGTGATTTCAGTTTTTCTGTCTTAAAACTTCTATGTTTCGATTTTTTCTTTAATATTCTTCTGAATTTATTTAATATTCAAGGCACTTCATATATCATCAAGAAAGGCAGCAGGAAAAAAAATTACATTATCACTGGGGCTTATCTGTGGTTTTTTTTAGGAGGAGCACAAGGCAGAAAGTGTAACTTAATTTTATCTCATAATTTAATATTTTTCCTATACCACATGACCAAATACAACTGTTGGTCTTTGCTCCTCTTACTGTAGGCTTAAAAAAATTCACCTACAACTGTCAGGATGCTAACAGCAGTTAGTTCTAGACTTTTCAAATAAAACTTCCAAAACAACCTCACTAAGGGCTTGTGCCACAGAAATTTTCCTGTTTACTTCCTGCGGTGATTATTACTCAATGCTCACTACAGGTGTCAGCCAGGAGGAGATCCAAAACAAATGGCCAAAAAGAAAATATGAAATTGCTTCCTTTTTGGAGCATGGTTCACAAGAGAGTGGAATTCTAGCTTCTGAGCTTGGCAAATAATACCACACGGAAGTATTCCAAGGCATTGAAATAACAATTTACTGCAAAGGATAACAGGATTAGAAAATGTTGCAAACAGCTGCCTTTTCTTATTCACTAATGAATTCAAAAGGCATTTTGAATATGCAAATATAATGCAAGCCTTTATGTGTGAAAGGCATCAGCAGATTTTCTTGGTTTATAATGTGTAAAATTGTGACAGAAAAAGGAGAATTGTGCTGAGGAATTTCATGGCCTTCAGGAGGAAGGGGAAGAGGAAATGCAAAGTCCTGCACTTGAGGAAGAACACGTTCAGTTACCAGCACACACTGAGGGCTAATCAGCTGAAAAGCAGTATTTCAAAGAAGGACCAGAGGATCTTTAGTGGACAGAAAACTGACCATAAGCTAAAAATGCAATCTTATTGCAAAGGCAGCCAACAGCATCCATCCATTGAACCAGACAGAGTGCTTGTCAGCAGGTCCAGGTAGGGGGTTCTTCCTATCTACTCAACTCTGGTGAGACCACATCTGAAGTGCTGTATCTGATTCTTGGCTCCCAGTACAAGAGAAACATTGACATACTGGAAAGAGTCCAATGAAGGGTCACAAAGATGATTAAGGAACTAGAGGATCTTTCAAATGACAAGAGATAGAGGAAGCTGGGACCCTAACCTGGAGAAGAGAAGGCTCAGGGAGGATCTCATCAATGTGTTTAAATATCTGAAGGGAGGGGGTAAAGAAGATAGACCCAAGCTCTTTTCAAGTGTGACAGGATCACAGTCAATGGGCACAAACTGAAACATGGTAGGTTCTCTCAGACCATCAGGAAACATGTTTTTACTGTCAGGATGACTGAGTACTGGCAGAGGTTGCCCAGAGAGTTTGTGGAGTCTCTACCCTTGGAGATACTCCAAAGGTGTCTGGACGTGGTTCTCTGACATTGCTGAGCAAAGGGTCCTTCCAACCTCAGCCATTGTGTGACTCCATGATGGAGAACACAGAGAAATAACAACCATGACACTGACAGATACACAGCCATGTTCATTCCAGTAACTATTGCTCACACTAACCAGCCTGAAGATTGTAAGAGAGAAAAATCTCCAAAATTAGACTAAGCTGGAAAACAGAAAATATAGGGAGCTTTTTGAATTACATGATATGACTAGCTGCAAATCACGGAGCAGAAAATAAAGAGAATAAAAAATATAGACCTGTAATCTTCCCACATCTATACTTCATCATATGTTGTTTTCAAGCTATTTTTATTACTGCTGTTTTTACTTAATATAAGAATGAATTTAACACAGAAAAACACTATAACAATAACAGCCACCAAAAAATATGTTCTCACTTCTGCTAGTCACTATGTTGACAAAGAATAAGCAAAAATATACTGTACTTTAGCAAAAAACTTGATTTCTTGTTCATATGGGAATTGCTCTCCTTTGCCTCTGCTGCCACCATCTGCAGATAAAAGAAAAATAAGTTCCCTGTTACACATCCTAATTACAGTCTACTCTGCATTTTTCTTAGGAAGTGTACACTATTAACAAATACTACTGGTTATCTTTAGATGTAGATTTAAGGTGCCTCAAACAGTATAGGCACTAGTTAAAGTGGCATTTTATGACTACCTCACTAGAGGAAAAGTAACAGCAAATAAAAGATATAATCATGCAAATCTTCATGAAAGTGTAGGCATATCATAGTCCAAAGAGATATGGATGTTTTTGTGAGACAAAAATCTGGTGCTATATTTATCTTTTCCTGTTACAGGTGACAATTTGGAAACCTGAACTCAGATTCTAATAAAACATCTTTCTCCAGTTGTTCCCAGGAGAAACAGAATTAATGAATTTTCATTCCTCATTCGTGAACTTGGTACTAAAGAATAAAATTAATGGTTAGATCTGCCCAAATAAAATTTAAATTGCTTTACTCTTCCCTCACTATATAAAAAAAAAACTTTTGCAAAATAAAATCTCTTACAGCTCCTAAACTATTTGTCATTTATTTAATGTCTTCTTTTCCTTAATCCATTGAGGGACTCAAACGGTATTTGTTCCACCAATGTTTCTACTGTTTCAGTATTTAATCATTATCATTCTTTCAGTTATTCCAAATTTATGTAATTAAGAATGATGAAGCCACGGTAATCAAGCATTAGTAGCAGAAGCAGCCTGGTGAGTTATCAAGACCAGACTTTTGCTACTGTAAGTAACCATGGCATATAATAACTCATAAATTGGACAAATTTCCACATTAAAATCAGATTTTTTTTTAGGTGAGCACTGATTTATCCAATCTCCCTGATGCCCCTGTTACTGTCATTTACAGCACATATGACTATGAAGTACAGTATATGTTACATGTCATTACAACTCCAATAGTCACAATAAAAGCAGTATCTGGCCAGATTTTTTGGGTTTTACTGCTCACATAAGAAGCTTGCTTAAGTCACTGAACTTTTTAATTTTTTTTATCTTCACAAAAAGCAGATGAAGTTTAATCTTTCATAGTGCTGTTGAAAAAATGTGCTGGGTATTTGTGAAAGAACATGCCCATTGTTGGAGTTTGTTGAAGAGGTTTCTCTACTCCCTTTTTGAGAGAAAATTTCAGAATGGTACAAATGACTGGTTTCATTTGTTCTCTGATAAAGGGATTACATGTGAATAGTAACTATTATTGTGCACATGTGAGAGATTATAATTTTGTACATAATGCAAGGGGGCAACTAGTTTTCTTTTTCAGATGAAAGTCATAAATTATAATTGAAAATTTTTAATCTGATGAATGAATATGGGAAATTGGAATGAATGGCAGTTCCGTAACTTCAAAATTCATTATGTTCATCAACTAAAGGAAATTAAAGGGAAAACAGGTTCAGAAATGTACAAATCTAAAAAAAAGAAAAATTCTGGTTATTTTTATAGCATCAGACATCTTAGCTAATAATTATTTTAAAAATGTGCAAGGGGTACTATACCAAACTCCAAAATGTACTGATGGGCTTCATCCACATATCTGATAAGCTGCTGAAGGAAACTGTAGGCAAAGCGTTTCTCAATGGAAGGTGTGTCTAATTCCAGGTCCTTAAGTCCTCTGCAAAAAGAAGTGAGTAAATTTTTACACATGCAGAAGGACTCAAAGTAATCTTACCTCCCCATGTAGTCTTTCTCTGGTAATGATCATGTGCTTATTAATATCAGATGTTTTTGCATTTGATGTAAACAGCACTCTCACACTTACTTAGGTTTTGAGCAATTTGTTAAGACAGAATTAGATTTCCCAACTAGAAGGTTAGAAAAAAAATTACAAATCAACCAAAACAGTCCACTATTATTATAATTTCGTTCCATTACTTGTAAGGCATTACTATCTTACATTTCCCTACAGGGACTGATTCTTGGGTGAGGAAGTTGGGAAGCTGAAAAAATACTTTGATTTATACAAACAAACTAGAAGTAAATCTAATATCCATCACCATGACTTTTCCTGAAAAGTTTGAATGCAATGGAAAAGTTTTTAATAGCTATGTAGTATTTGTGAAAAATCAGAGGAAAACCAAAACAAAGTGGCGGAATCACTTTTCCTGCATGTTCCATCCATCTTAGTTACTAGTCTGATATAAAAAACACATCTTCTTTCCACAAGAATAAATCTCCAAAGCTTGAATCCATGTCATGGGATGACATCCCAAACAACAAGCTGGCATTGGCATAAGCCTTGATTATGCAGGATTAGGATTTAACTGATGGCACATGAAAAAGCTGTTCTTAAACAGCAAGGGAATCAGTCACACCTCATCACTCTGACTCATGCACCAAGTTATAGTGGTACTCAGCTAGGTTGCCAGTTTAAAAAGTATACCTACTGCATATACATGGAATAGAACCGCCTGTGTATTGCACAGTTACGCTTTAAATTAAAGCATACACCCCGAGACACAAATCTGGTAGATAAAAGATAAAGGAGACAATGCTGGAGAACAGAAGTGTCAAGTTTACTAAGAGACCATTAAGAAACTTCAGACACAACTTTGGAGAGGGCCACCTGAACTTTGGAACTCCTAAGAGGAAGGTACATGGGAATTTGGATTATTTGAGTCAGCTCAGTACACAAACTAACAACAGACTATATGGGGGATGGGAGGGGGTGAGAATCAAGAAAGAGCAAAGTGCAAAAGACATGAAAACAGATTTCAAGAAAGCTGGTCACATGTAAACTGTTGCTTGTCAAATCAATTGACTGACTGAGCCCTTCACCTCATCACTAGAGTTTGTCCTATATTCTTATTAAATGAATAACACACCTGTATCTCTGTGTAATGTCACTCACTATTCCATGTGCTGTCAGGAGCAGATGGCAGCTACTGGCAACATCAGCATGAGCTGGATACTGGGCCAGTAACTGGAGTCAGGCTTGGGGTGTAGGTGCCCCCAGGTCTGTGAGTGAAGGTCTGAAGAATCAGTAGCTGGAGATGCCACAGCTTTGGGGAACACCTCTATGGGCCCTACAGACCTTGAGCCCAGAGTGGCAGCTTCAGCAGGGGACTGGCATAAGTGCATTTGGTAGTAGCCATTACATTCAGACAGTCAAGGGCATAAAACAGTGTCTGCAACTCCAGCAACTGCAAGTCCCCGTCGCCTGCCACTGGGGTGGGAATGCTGTGGACTAAAAAATTCCAGCTAATGCGAAGGAGCAGTGGCAGTAAGATGAGTGAGGGCTTCTGCACCAGCAGCTGAAGTGGGCCTGAGTGCCACATGCTTGGCGGGGGGGCAAATTCTATCTTCCCTAAAGCCATTTTGTATGGGGGTGCAGAGACCCGAACGGTCACTGTCAAATAAAGACTGTAAAGAAATGTGAGCAAGGCATTTATACGGCAGAAAGTACAGCGGTGAGCAGACCAAATTAAAACATGAATCAGGCCCTTGTTGGTTTGCAAAAGAAAGTTGTTAAAGGTGAAGCAAGTACATTGAGTTTAACAACATGGAAAAGGCTGCATTTAACCAGCACGGGAGGGTGCAGATGTAGTAAGAACTAGTTGCTGGACGATGGATGTATCCAAGCTAATGGTTATTTTACCATCCCTCTTAGCCTTCCACTCCCAAAAAAACACCAAAAGCCACTTTTCAGTTGTGTTTAACAGGAATAAAAAGGGTTAGTACTCCTGAATACAGCTGATCATTTTGACAGGGAGTAAGGAAAGAAATCTTTTGCTGCCTGACATTCTTCTTTGTACATCTTACTGCATTGAAAGGAAGTAAACTCAATTATTCCAGCTAACCTGAAAGATTTTACCAAAATTATTAAACTGTGGGACTCTAGAAACAGGCTGGAATTCATATGTCATACAAAAGAATGTAAGTAGGCAGATTTTAGGTAGATGTGCAAGGCTAATTAATACATAATGATTACCTAAAATGATCTCAGTGACTGTTTCATTCACTAACTAATGTTCAAGTCATGCAAGGCTCAGATGTGCTTTCAGCATTTTGTAGTGATTCTGATTTCCTAAGTCATGCTGATGAGGCAGAAAAGACTCCAAATTAATTAAAATTTTATTCATGCTACATTTAGGAGGTAAATACACCATATTAAAATGAATTATGCATGTTATTCTGTAGACTATTCACTATTACTACATTTACACTGTGGATTGCTTAAAAAATATTTTAAAACATCACTTTTCATTTTTAAAATATTTTAATAATACTGTGAATTAACTCAATTGAAATAAATCTGTCATAGGTTTTAGAAATAAATCTTATCTAGCCAATTGTCTAGAAATTCCTTTAGAGAGGGACATATGCTTGAAGATGTGCATGAACCTGTAACTAAGAATTAGTAATTCCATCGCTTGCAGAAAACTAATAAGTTTACTAATAGTTGGATGCATGGACACGTGCCAGAAAGAAAAAGCTGCAATATTGAGAGAGAAGGTAGAAAACATGCAAAGATTCTGGAGAACTCTATTCATGCCTTCCAAAAACCCTGCTGCTAATTCTGTAATCCATTTCTTCCTTAAAACATTTTATCTGGAGGTGCTCATCCTTATTCCCAGGTACTGAAACATAAAAATGGATCATAGAGTCCTGCTTTGATAGAAGAAACCCCAAAAACCAAGAAATAACAGGAACCAAAACATCCCACCACAACCAAACAAACCACAAAACAAAAGAAAAAAGACCACTGAGGACTATCAGAAACCTTCTGTGACATTAATACTGAACTGAGAATTACCTGGAGACAACATATCCATTAATCTGTAGAAATTTCAGAATATCCTGTGCTTTTTCTCTGTCCTTGGCTTTTTCTTTGGCTGTGAGTGTATCATAAGGAACAAGAAGGGGATGGTTGCCTCCTCCTACTATGGAGCATCAAGAGAATTAAAAAATTAGAGTTATCTGTTGACATGGTAAATCCCAGTATGTAAAAGTACTACAACAATAATACACTGCACATT
This sequence comes from Polioptila caerulea, assembly GCA_013397295.1. Taxonomy (NCBI): domain Eukaryota; kingdom Metazoa; phylum Chordata; class Aves; order Passeriformes; family Certhiidae; genus Polioptila; species Polioptila caerulea. Next base: position 136,995 of record VYXF01004723.1, read on the forward strand.
ACAGTAAATTCTAGTCTGAAATAACAATATTGTCAGTTTCTTTACACAAGCCTTTAAAAATATTCACATAGAAACTTTAGGTATGGTTACATTGTTCTAACATATTTGCTACAAGCACCAGCTAAGTAAGATGAACCTATTGCAAAAAAACTCTTAAAGAAAAAATTGCTTAACTGTTACAAACATGTATTATAACTACAATTTCATTTAATGAAACAAAATATTTCAAATAATAATCTCCTAAGAAAACCTATATATAAACAAATATATAAACATTCTGTGAAATTTTCAATTAGTTCTGCCTGAATCCATTTAAGTACATACAAAACGATAACCTAGTGGGCAAGTCTGATGGTAGATTAAGTTTTTCTGTTTAATCTGGATTTGTTTTAGGAGGTACAGTCTTTAACAGTGGGATGATTGGATTTTGTTCTCTTATCAGGAACATGATGTAATTGTACCACATGATAGTTGAGGACAGGCAAAATGCATATAAGTCCATATAATTCTTTTGTTCTTTACACACAGGAAAAAAAAAAAAAAAAGACCAGCATATGAATATACTGGAGGAAAACCCTCAGAATTTTTGAAGGCCAAATTTTGCTCAGGTGACAAGTTCATCTACTTTTCACATACAAAAACTCTCCATCAGAAGTCTCTTCTTTAAGCATTACTTCCCATACTGCACAACACAACAAATACTATACAGTATTCTCATTAAAGCACTTCTCATAGGCAAAATTCTGCTTTCAAAGTTGTGAAATGCAGTTGAAATATTGAAATATCTCAGCTTCCTGTAGCCTGTGACTTCCCAAACTTGCCTGTCCTGAGGATACTTATCCTGGGAAGGTTTTACAGAAAAAAGAATAATACAGAAATTATATTAAGGGAAATATAATTAAAGGCATGGCAATTTAAAGTGTTTATCAAAGGCACTTTCAGATAGAACTTTGATTTTTTATAAAACCTTAACTGCTATACCTTTTGTGGAATTTTAAAAATTTAGACCAACTTTGGTGCATACACTATAGACCTAGACACCTTCAGATAAGGTAAAACCCTAGCTTCAATCATTTGCAACTGAGAACTTGTTTTCTCCATGTGCTAATATAGTGTTATCTGAAAAAGAAATCAGTTTTAACACAAATAAAGAAATACTTCTAACACAGAGGAAAACCAGTAAGTAACACAACAGATTTTTTAAAAATTCATTTAGGTGAGCAGAGATCATGAAGCACATGCAATTTTTATATGGACTCAAGTATCTGCTCTAGGTTTTTCCACTTGTCTATTCAACACACAATATCTGCAGTACATAGTAAACACCCTTTAGGTCTACCTGCAATAAAAGAAGTAATACAAATGAAATCATAGTCCATTGGGTAATAGTCTGAAAGATTAATGCTACAAGGAAAATGGAATAATATGGATTCAATTTATTTACAACCTTTGAGTCTCCTTCCCTTGATATATTTGAATTGGTAAACTACTTAAGAACAGTTTCAATAATGACTTCCAGGCACTAAAAATCACAGTCAAGAATATATATTTCACTGTTTTTTTCTTCTTTGTCAATTTGAATTTGCTGTTCCTTTTTCTTCTTTTTAATGTTTTCTCAAATGTATGAGTTAGTCACAGGAAAATTAAAGAACTGTAAATACCTATAGTAAACATTACCTTTTGCTTCCAGCTCCAGTTTCTTTTTCTTTGCCCATATGTTATGGTAGTTTTCAGCCATCATCTCAGCCATAGCCTTAGGAAAATGGAGAACTCAGTGATGTGGGCTGCAATGAATAACTCTCAAAAAAGACAAGTTTCTGGTTGATATTAAATAACAACTTTTGTTCTCTGGGAAGTTTAATACAATTACATGGTAACGGTTCACTGGAAACAAGATTTACTGAAAAAATGTTATATAAAATTTGGGTAGAATCAGCACAGGTGTAAAGAGTCAAGGACCTGATGCTGAAGAAAGAACTCTTATTACAGAAAACAAGGAGACAAAAACAAAGAGAAGAATAGTCTGGAAATAGTACTGGGATGTCAGATGGGGGACTTGATTCTCAAAACAAGGCCAAAAAGAACCCTCTGAAGGCATTGTAAAGGGAAAGAGAGAACAGCAAGCCAGAAGGTTGAATCAACATTGTTACAGCTGGCTGTGGCAGACTAATTATGAAGGCATGGATAAAACTTCTTCTCTGTGGATACTGTGCTCATTTGTGGGACCACTGTTAAAACCATCAACCACTTTAGAGCATAAATTAGTCTATATATTCTTCCTATTAAAGAAACTCCTTCAGACTGGTGAACTAGAAGCTAGACCCCAAACCAAGCAAAAGAGACAAGCTCTCCAGTGTCTACCTAGTGGGAAGTATTTCAACATGAAACAACTTTTTAAACCCACCTCTGCTGTCCTCCTGGTTGTGTACTCTGTAATTGTACAGAGTGGTGGAATTTACTGCAGATTTCACTTTACATTTCTTTCATGAACCTACAGAAACCTTCTCATCTTCAGTAAGGATTTTGAGTAACAACTATCTCTCAATACAAATTTCTTTATTTGTTAGAATACTCATGAATTCAGAAAATTTTCAGCCATGTCTTATCTGTCCACAAGACAATTTGTTTCATGAAATTTTTTCTAGTTAATAAACTATGATACATTTCTGTTTTGTATTGGTAGATGCCTTCTGTCATTCACACTCTGATGCTGGTATTTTGATAATCCCAATTAGGACCTTTAAAGGATACAGAGCAGTCTGTGTTTTCATAGCACCTAGCAAAGCAGAGCACTATGAAGATGTTCTTAGAGCAAGAACAAGCTCATGGATCTAGGATGCAACCAGGTGACTTAAGAACCAAAATGAGGAGTATTTTGCAGACTTACAGTTTAAGACATGGTCATGATTCTTGCTAGCTAACCCTGAAATCCAACTTGAAAGATATTAAACATTTTCTAAAATGTTCAAAATCACACATAGTTAACTTTTAAAATTCAGATCTCATCAATACCCTACATATTTAGATATTTCCTTAATATCTGTATCAGGAAAATTAATAGCTGAAATTGCATTTTAATTAATTATTTTTTTTTTTAGCTTTTAAATAACAGATTCTGAAGCTGGTTTCAAAGAAGACCTCTCTTCAAAGGTCAAATGAATCATAAAGCCAAAAAGCTCTGCCTTATAGCTAAGGGCTACAAAGGAAATACAGGTAATGACAAGAGTTAGAGGGTACAGCATTAAAAAAATAAGTGAGGGACCGACAAGTTCCAATGACCTTTCTACATGTCTTGTGAGAGCATGGTTACTTTTATCTGGGCTTGGTTTACTGCATCATGTTCACATCATGATGTTCACATCATGAGTTGCTTCCTGAGCATTAATCAAAGTCTGCGTAGTCTCTCAACTATATTGAGTTGATACAAACATTAAATGTCATAATTGTAAGGAATCTCTGTCATCAATTTAAACTAAGAATGTAACAGTAAAGGTAGATATTCAATTATCAATTTTATGAACTCTTCAGAATGATCAGAAATCTACTGATAGTTAATTGGCAATAGCCAATTTTAAAGCTAGTCAGCAATCTGAAACTGTTAGAACCATGAAACTGGAAACTGCAAGATTGAAATCAAGGAGTGGAAATCCAATGTGAGACTTTTTTTTGAGGTACAGTACAGTATATACTGCACAGTTAGTCAATTAATTTACTACCATTGCTTGTTTGCACAATGGTAAAGCTCAGTATGAGCAAAGTTAAGCCTGTGTTTCAGGACTTATTGTAGTCAGCTTTGAAGACCACGTTGCCACCAGTAGACTAGTACAAACAATCACACTAACTAATTTAAAACTATTTAGTATATGCCTTCACTACATTGCAATTATACTCACAGGAAATTAGTAGATGGTAAAACCTAGCACCATACTCAAGCAAACACCATGAAAACAATCCTGTCTAATGACAGGAACAGACTATTAACTAAAACATATTGGTCCAAATAACAGCAAATTACAGACGCATCTGTGAAAATCCTACCCCCAATTCCTTCATTCTCTATTCTCACAGTACTTAATGGTTTCTGTTTCTTATTCCTTCAGTTTAGAGAAAAAAAAAGAGCGTTGACAAAATGCTTTGGAAAGATGGTGGAGAAATGAATGGGAAACAGAAAAATTTGATGCTGCTAGCTCTTCTAAATAGGATTCTCTCTAAAATGACAAATGTTCACAAAATGAACTGGGAAAATCAATCCAGGACTAAAGAAAATTTTGAAGGTTTTCAACATGAACTGTGTTTTTTTAAGCAACAGAGGATCAGAGAGCAATAATGAAAAAGACCAGAAAGACCCCACCAAACCCAAAGCATATCAAAATAGGTCCTATTTGGCACAAAATTGTTTAAAATAAACTAGAAAAACAGACAAAATTAGGTTGTAAAACAAACCATAAGCATTTTAGGTGTTTCTGACTTACGTGTAAGTCTCTGGAGAGGGTGACATTGCTCATGTCAATTGCTCGAGGAGTGTAACCATGGGCTGTATCAACAGAGATCTGAATGGTAAATGTGCAAAACAGTAGAGTTATGCAAGCATTTAATATAAAGAAGTTAATGTTAACAAGATACCGAAAGTAATTAAGAAATTTAAAGAAAAAGTCTCTTGTACATCTCTAGAGAGCAAAAGGATCTGGAGTGGCCCAGCTGAAAATATATCAGGGGTGGTAAACTTCAGTGAGAATTAAGTGAAGGGCAACAGAGTTTGTTCCCAAAGACAGATGGCCATCAGACACAAATCCCTTTCATTTAAAAATAAATTTCACTTGAACTCATTTAGGTTTTGAACTTATTGTAGACAAGGATAAAGTTATTACTACATCTCTGCATTATCTAGAGATCCTTTTTTTTCTCAGCGCTCAAAATCTCACACAATCTAGTTTAAGGTGAATTCAGGCAAAAATCAAACTTTTAATTGAGCTTTTCAACCCTATTCCTGGATTTAAGACTAGAACCTCTCAATATTTATCTTTTACCTGCTGTCCCTCCTCCCCACCCAGAAAATTTCACCATTTTTTTATTCTTTCTTTTTACTATTTAATTTTTCAGAGGTTTGCTCATTATACTGATGCAAAGGGTCAAAGGAGGATAAAAACTGACAGGTTCCCTGGATGACAAGCCACTGACACAAGAAGTGTGGCTAGAAAAGGGTCATTGACAGGCTTCCCTCTTTGGATTATGCAGTAACAGGTACTGTTGTGGTGTGTTTTTCTGTCTGTGGTTTGTTCTGTTATCCCCCATGTTAATGGTTTGGCCGAAGTTGTACCCTCCTATCTTTGTAGAATGTTCTTTGTTCCTCCTACCCCTGTTGTCAATCCACTCCGGTACATAACTCTTGTTCCAGCAAGTTCCTTGCCAGTCCTCCCTTGTGCCAACCCCCTGCTTAGCTGTCCCCTTTGGAAATCCCCTAATGCTCGATGCCCCATTGGCCCATGTGACCAATTCTCCTCCCCCTGCTTCCCTCATTGGTTCTTGTTCTGTAAACCCCGCCTTACGCTCCTCCCTAGTTCTCTTCCTGCTGATTGAAGATTTGTACCCTCTCCTTGAACCTCCCCTGTATAAAAATCTCTGCACACCTGCGCTCAGTGTGTTTTGTCCCTGGACTCTCCTTGGAATAAAATTTTTCTTGGAACCCATACAAAAAAAATCTTCACCTCGTCCTTGCCTCCATTGTGCTCATCAGACAACCAAGTTGTGCCATAGAGCAACTGATCTAAGCTGCACCTCAGGTCACTCTGCTCCTGAGGCGTGTCCCACTCTCGGCGCGGAGCCGTGGACTGACTGAGCTAGCGGGGATCCGGCACCGCATCAAGCTACCTCTTGCTTTAAAAGGAACAGTGTCCAGGCTTTTTTTCCTGTGTGATATTATTTTCATATGCACTTACTACAAGCATGTAGAGCCCTAAAAGTTCAAAGGCTTCCTTTCGAAAGGAAACTCCTTTAACAAAGTTATTATTGATAGAGAATAACGCAGTTTTTAGAAAAGTGGCTCACTTGACTGGTTTGAGATATGCGACGCGTCCGATTATACAGTGCCATGGAATCTCCTTCCCGTGTTCTTTCAATTCGCCATCCCCAGGCCAGCATGGTTTTCAGTGATTCTTTGATTGGCCATCGATAAATTTCTTTCTCCTAGAAGAATGTACATGCAATAATTAACTTGTTGATTATGTAGCTGTACAGACCAAAAAGTAACCATTGGACTTTTTCCTGGTTATATTGAGATGCAAGGAAATGTGCTGAATTCAACCATTATGGTTCAGGGTAATTGAAGTGATGCAAATAAATCATATAGATATTAAAAATTTTATTTGTCATTTCAGAGTAGGGGAGAAGAATTCTGGGCCTGCAGGAAGCTGATGATCTCAGGGATAACTGTGTTAATAGCATTCTCAGATATCAAGGGTTGAGCAGAAATTATCAGGGGTAACACAGTGTTTTATCTGCTACATGAATCATAAACAAGTCTGTTGGAAGAGAACTCTGGACATCTTCTGCCTCTTCTTTCTGTTAAGATCAGAGAAGATACCTAACTGGGCTGTCGAGATTAGGTTATCTAGGTCTTGCTGTGTCATGCCTTCTATATGCAGGTGATTTCACCTCCCCTTTGTCAAATTATTCCAATGCTTAAGCTGTCAAGATAAGAAGGATTTTCAGAAAGCATTCCTTCTAAAGAAGCTTTTACCCATCGTCTCTTGTCCTGTGAAGAGAATGCATCCATCTTCTCTGTAAGTAATGCTTAGGAACCAGGAAACCAAGACCATATCGCCAGAAACTTTCTCTTCTTTAAGCTGAATAAACCCAGTTCATTCAGCATTGCTTCATTTATATCAACTTCTCCAGATACCTAATCATCTCTGTGGTTTTCTGCTGGAGACCAAAAAAAGCCTAAACCTAAGTCTTCACTAAGCAAAAAGATGTTCCTGCATGACCTTACTGCAAAAACAGAGGCAATATCACACTTTGGTTTAACTGTAAGTTATGCCACGTATGTAAGTTATGCCACGTTAGGTATGTGAGAAAAAGTTTGAGTGGCCTGTTTATTATACAATAAACCCCTTCTATATATTTTCAGGATTTTGAGGAAGGCAACAACCACACATTAGTTGACATTTTTTCTTAAAATGATGAAAAGACAAGGCAATATTTTTAGTGATATGTCAGCAACCCTGGATCAAGCATGAACAAATTCCTTACCTTTTCAGACAGTAACTTATATTGTTTCATTAATGGTTGCACTTTTGCTGATTCAGAAAATGTTTCACCATAGGTCCATCCATTGGCAAACTGACAACAGCAGTAAGGATTCAATAAGGAAAAGTAAAATATTATGGAAAATTCATTTCATTGGTAGAAATTAACTGAATAATGCTTCTGCAGAGCTATTCTCTTAAGGTTTTCTTTCTACTATTTTCTCAACCAACATTTCTATTACCTACAAATTAAGATATGAATCATGTAGCATGCCATTTTTTTGTAAAGTAATGATTACCAAATCATATAACTACATTTTTCTTTCAAAGATTTTTATAAAGCAGAATACTGTGCTACAGTTGAAGAACTATTTTTAACACTGGACTAACAAAATGCACAAAGGAATAAAAAGGCTAAAGAGCTTAGTCAGTTTAAAAAAAAAGAAAATTAAGGTCCATAAAACTGTTGAACAATTGACAAATATATTTACTCAAAATTCAGCAATAAAAATGATGAAGTGATTAAACAGTATTTTGAAATACTTATATACTCTTAGAGAACTTTCTCCCAAATATATTTCAAGGAAATAGTATATCTATATCTTACCTTATATTATCTTACATACCAACTTGTAGTATTATGAAAAATAATTACATTCAGTATAAAATATTTTAAAGATTAAATTGATTCAATTAAAAACTATGATTTTACTTTAAGAGGAATGTGGATTTTACCTTTTCCATTGACCATTTGTCATGAGCATGTTCTGCATATTTGTTAATGAAATATTCTAGCTTTTCAGGGATTGTAATGCTGAAAGTGAAAAGAAAATTAGCATTATATCACACAGGCTAAAATTGAATGGGTTTTTTGTAAAGAAAGCTTAAAAAAAATATGCACACACCCTTTCCTGTGCTCTTCTTCTCACATACATTTTGCTCCAAGGCCCAATTAAATCAAGGAAGATATCTGAATTATTTCATGGGCATTGAATGACAACCACAGCTGTTGTAGAAATTCAACTTCTTTGAAACATGTGTGCAGGGAAAGATCAATAATGAGATCAAGCACTAGTGCTTTTTGTCCTGTATTTTCTTAGTAAACCTATAACTGCAACCTATAGTTTCAGAAATATGGTAGTAACTTATTGTACATGTCCATTATAAACTAAGTGTGCTAACTGTCCTTTCTGAAACATTAACTATTTTATATATTAAAAAATTTTATCAAATATCAATTTTTTACTTCATCAGCATTGCCTCAAACAAAAGAGAATAACTACTTTTGATAACTGATGAAATAGTAATATCTTCCCTCCTAACATAAAAATTTTCAGTATGAGAAGTGTTAGAGTGCCATCTGCTGTGAAATAGAAGTCTGGATGTTCAGTCCCAAGGTGGAAAAAGCAGAAACATTAAGACCAAATTATGTCAGAGTAACAGTTTGCAAGAGCCACATACACACACAAAAGTCAGAAAACATTCATCCAGCACTGTCAGCAGGTTGTTTTCATTGTTTGAAAGATTGTATAACTCTATTAATACTATAATACTTAAAAAAATTTAAGAAATGCTATAAAATTACCGGCACACTGACATCCTATTATCTGTACTTTCATACAAATAGGTCCAATACTGGTAATAGGTCCAATACTGGTAAGAAATGCAAAGCTGGATTTGCATGTTAAAAGAATGTAGGATAATTTAGAGGTTACAATGATAGCAGCAGTTCTGTCTTTGTCTTGAAACATCACAGAACTGTTGACTCCTATAGCAATGAAGTGAAATATAATTTTGGTAATATTAAGTAACATTTTTTGAGTTTTCCAAATCTCTTTCAGCTATCTACAATTTTCTTCTGAAATGACACCAGATACTCAGTTAAATGATAAAATAATATTCTTAAGAAATTTTGTTAAACCTTCATATATTTTAGCTATATCTTAGAAAAACGAATTTAAATGGTCACTGATGTCCTTTCTATGCTCCAGATTGGATTATGAATTTTTCTGCTGTATTTAGATGTGCATATATGTACAAGCATGCTGTAAGGAAGGTGTCAATCTACTGACAGCATCCTATGTGATGAATGTTCAAACAGGCAGAAAGCTCATAGGGGCAAATGAAGCAAATGTTTTACAGCAGGAATTTTTTAAGATATAGTGCATAGCCACACTTCTGTCAGACTATTCTGTACAAAGGGAAATGGCACACTTGCTGTAGTCAAAAATCAGGGCAGAAAATTTCCATTCAGATACGTGCTTTGTCTGGCTAATATACTTTAAAAAGCAGGGCCAGAGCCTGACTGCTTAGAGAGAATGAAGATTCTCTTTTTTGCCCAATTTTGCCCAATTCCCATTATTCATAGTAAAAAAAGATTATATGAAGGTAAAATCAATTTTCTGTAGGTACATTGTCATTCACACAAATTGGAATTAGTGTCTGTACATATGTTAAGAATGACAGGAATGATGTAGACTTGTCTGCTTTTTCAGCTCATAAGAGCATGCTGGTTTGTTGGCAGCAGACATGCAAAGACAATTGGATAGTTCTATGTCCTGGGGAAAAATGCATTAAAAATATTCTAAGTTGACCAAGAAATTTCCTTCGTAACTTGCTAGTTATTGCTTTACTTGATTTAAAGTAAATACATAAATAAAAATATTAAGATCTCCATTTTATCTATAAAGTGAGCATTCAGAAGAGAAGCTTTAAGTTCACATCAAACAAAACAGCAGATTCTCCCTTTTTTTTACACATTCATGATCAAAAAACCCCAAGTGCAACAAAGTAATTCCTTACTTTGAGGTATCAACAGGTTGAGGATTAAAGTTCCCATCTGAATCCATTGAAGACTGTTTTTCCATCATATTAACATAATTTGATTCCATATAATCTGGAGGTAAGGCCCCTGCAACTGCGCTCAGACAAGGCAAAGCCAATTTGAACAGTTCTTGTTCATACTTCTGTGGAACACAACAGGGGACAGAAAGTGAGTGGTGAATGGGAACTTCCAACATCACTGGTGAAACTGATGCAGCTGTAGATGAAACCAAGCAGCCAGAGAATGGCTTTCTTATTCAGTGTGAAACTCGATTTTTGTTCTGAAAATGAAGAAAACTGACTGCCCAAAGCAGAAAGCTCGATGCAAGTCTTAATCTTGCTCAAGTAAATGGGAAAAGTGTTGACTTCACTGGTAGCAGTGCTAAACATTTTTCAGATGCCGGGAAGACGGCACAGCAGAGGAATACGCACAGCATTCCTTAACACTTAGATTTGAAATTAAACTCATGGAATTTACAGCAGGTTTGTTAAAAATCGTCACAGAATGAACAATAAACACATGCAAAGACATATTATTAAACTTCTGTTTAACGCAGAATTGATTTAAAGGGTGCTAACAGTACAACTACTAAACAGAGAAGTGTACAGATCTGTACAGATACATCTCAAGATTATTGCTTTAGTGTTATAATTTTTTAATTAGGAGATAAAATGTTATATCTACATTAAATTAGAAGATATAGGATGAAGACTTAAATTTACTAAAGCCTGTATTTTTTTCCTTCAAAGTGGATGATACAGTGTTGATATAAGATTGTAAAAATTACAGATTAAAGAAAAAAGATTACACAGTATGGATTTTACAGTAATAAATTGATACTAAAAGGACTTACCTTTTGAGATAAAGCATCAAAAATACCCCAGAACAACTTTCTGGATAAATGAAGTTCTTCTTCTGAGGCAGCACCAAAGTTACCCCATCCACTTGGCAAACAATAATACTTCCAGCATCTTTCATAATGATTTGTCAGCAACTGAAACAGAATATATTTTGAAAGCAAATAGAAATATAACTGCTGAGGTTCTTCCATTCTGGCACTCAAACATTACACAGATGCTACCAGAAAAATTTCTATACTTTCATCAATAAGCCATGTTGTATATGTATTATTTTAAATCACTGTTGCCTATACATCCAGAATGAGCAGTTTTTTCATCTTTGTTGCAATACCATTTTGCAAGCCTTTTGGAAAATATTAAAAGTCACAATTGGTAGAGAGCTGACACAATTTCCTTTTTTCCAGTTTGAACAAACTTCAAGATGGAAAAATACAGACATTTATAACATAAATGTGTATATGTGAATAAATAAAGACAAGAATTAAAAAAAAAAAA
>VYXF01004723.1:148464-190576 GCA_013397295.1 Polioptila caerulea
AATCCACATCCAAGATGTAGAAGCGAGAATTTTGATAGCCAAAAATATAATCTTGATACTGCACTTTCTTTTACACTTTCAATGGATCAGGGAAGAAATCCCAAAAACAATACATGTAGTATGTTTTTATATACTACACATTCAAATAATCTATTAATAAATGTTTACTATTTAAGTTGTTGGATGATGAAAGAAAAAATGCAGATAAGAACTTGGATGCATATAAGATATAAAAAGACAGAAGTTTTATCATTTATGTAGAACCACGGGAGTCTCAGAAATATGCACTCTAAGAGTGAAATATGTATTTGAAAATATTTTTTTAAACTATATTCAATTACATAATGGCCAGACAAGTTTGCTTTTGGACTACACATGGATAATAATAGATACTAATATGTTTTTAAATCTAGTCAAGAGAGTAAAGGTAAGTATAGTCTTAGAGAAATCCCTGAATGAAGCACAGAATATTATTTAAGAGGAAATAAAAACAAGGCAGCCCTATTCCAAAATGTCTGAACTATATGGAATACAGAAGCAGCATCACAGATTTGAATTTGAATGCTGCTTAAAACCTGAGGCAATTTTTAACTGTAGAAACCATCAAATGTATTCACAGTAGATAGCACTGTATTCTGATTTGCCTCCATCATTTTCTCCTCTCTTCCCGTTCAAAATTACATTTTCAGATGCCTGATTAACTTACAGCTGCCTCTTTACATTACTATAGCTGGCTTGCCAGCACAAGCCTGTAAGGAATGCACACTACAATACTACCAATACTTTCAAATCAGAAATACAGCAGATATGGGTACGAGTCCCTTGTTAAGTCACTGGAGATCATTTACTGTCAGTGAAACCTTTAAAAAGTTATAGGTCTATCTTCAGATAAAGTGTTCCATTTCCTCAGAAGCTCCTAGTAGTCTGTTAGGTGTCAATGGACAAAAGCCTTTGCCTGTGCTAACACCATGATTCTCATCACATCTGTATTCTCACAAAGCTTGACTAGCCAAAAGGATCCAATTATTATTTCCTTACTGTTCAGTTCAGCAACAAGGGCAGCTCACTGCAGTCGTGACCCTTGGTGTCATAAAATCTGTTCTTTTAGAGGAACAGGTGTCAGGGAGCTGGGTTTGTTTCTTCCCTCCCAAAAAAAGAACAAACCCTGATGCACTACAGCCATACAGGAAATGCCAAGTTACTATTAGGTTTTAGCAACAAGTAAAATGCCATAATGCATTAGAAGGGTCCTCTTCATGGCAGCATACTAAATTAGCAACTGTTTTTCTCACACAGACATGGAAGAATGGCTGCCCCAGAATCTGTAGTTTGATTGAGGATTTCTGAGTGGGGGTTATAACCAAATTATGAAGTCCTTGGCAGGACTTCAGCAGCAGGCCTTGGCTTTGAGATTAACAATTTAAATTCCTCGTCTTACATCAGAGTTGTAGATGTGCTGATGTGCTCTCAAAGCATAAAAATATATTAAATAAGAAAATATTAAGTATCTAATTCAAAGCTGTGGTGGAAAAGCATTAAAAAGGACTGGGGAAAAACAGGCGGGAAGGTGTGGAACCAAATGTTTATTAAAACTGATGATGATCTTTAAGGAATCTTTAGGAATGTGTCAGCTCCAAAAGGAAAAACTCCTCATTTTTCTTATGCATTAGGAATCAGAAGAAAAAGATACCGCTTAACTATTGGGAGCTGAAAACAAAATGCAGTATTACTACTAAACATTATTACTTAACAGATTTCCAGGCACCAACAACAGAAAGAGTCCTTTTTCCAAGACCAAGGAAAACCAATGCAGAGGCAAAAATTAGGGGACATACAAACTGTAAATTATTATGTTTTGTGCATTGGATTCTGCACCCTGCCCCCAAAGTTTTTTCTATTCTGTTTTCACATGGGCTAAAACAAAGAGGAAATAATTAAAGGAGAAGCAAACATTAGACAGAGACTTCATAATTCCATAAGGAAAGATGTAAATTAGACTGAATTTCTCCCAAATCAACAATTTATCCTTAAAAACTATGTTCTTAGATTACTGCAGAGTGGAAATAACATAACAAAGATTACAGATAATCTTTTCCATGCAACTATTTTCTGTTGCATTCTGTTATAAAGAATGCTGCTGAATACTAATATTTACTTTTACCTTGAGAGGCATCTTTGCATGTTCATTTAACAGAGGTACATCAAATACTAATCTCCTCAGCAAATGCTGCATCATGGAAGGCCGCAACTGCCTAAAAGCAAACAAACCATTTCAAAAGGGTGTCCCAGCACAGTTTCATGTAAATAATTGATAAATACATTAAAGCAACATACCAGTTTTATGCTGCTAAAATTCTTCAAATGCATAAAATAATAAGATTTTACTTGTGGCACTAGAGCACTAGGGGTCCAGGAGAAAGCAAACGAGTGTATATCAAAGAAAATATTCTGAACAAGCTGTAAATCAAATGCTTCAAAGAAGCCAAGAAAACATCTGATCTACAGGCAGAGAAAACCAGGGAAAAAATAATTTTGATAATGTGTATGTATTAGAATCACCATGTCCATGAGAAAATGATATAATCTTAATTTTTTGTAGTATGTCTCAATGACTCTTAAAATATCTGGGAAACTAATGAAGACATAAGAGCTCTATCTCCTTAGATGTGCTAAACAGCAGTAGGCACCAACTGGAAGGACAGAAGAAATTGTCATAGTATGAATTCAGAATGGCATGGACACTAAAGCTTTCCAGATAAATAGTAAAATCTGGTCAATTTTATTGGTTCCTATCAATGCAGTATATATAAAATGGTCAGCAGCATATATTAAATGGTCATATCAAATACCATCAAATGTGATCCATTTTTTACACATTTTTTACAGTATTATAATATCAATGTCTGTTATTTCTGAGCACATTTCCACACCGTGAAAAAAACCCCAAAAAGTCATAGTGAAATACTAAAAAAAACCCAGACCAAATTCTCTTGTGAACTGAAAGCCTAAATGTTAACTCTAATTAGAACTCGAATTCATATTCATTCAGTCAGCTTTTAATAATTGAGCCTGTGAATTTGTGAAAAATTGGATATTAACTGGTTTTGGCCCTGCAGATGCACAAACAAAATCTGTCCCAAAGCTGCTCAGTAAAGAGACATAGTTATTGATTAGGATTTCAAATGGAATACACCATAAATAAACCTCTACATAGAATTAGATAAGTTACTGAATATCAACCATAAATATACAAAGCTAAAATTATTTAAATGGCAATTCAGTGTATGTATAACTCCACAATTCCAGAGCTTTGTCTTTTTGCATCCTCTTAGTTAATCACCAAAGTTTTAATTTAAAAGATTTGATGGTGGCAGAATTACTGAGGACTGAATGAATGAGAACTGAGGAATGACTGGGGATAAATAAAGCTGCAAATTGAATACAGTATCTTAAAAACTATCACAATCATCTGATGGGAAAAAAAAATCTTAATTATGTTACTGATGGCATATTTATACATTCCTGTATTATAAATATCACAGATTACTTTATCAGTAATCAGGAACGCTGTACAGTTAGCATTCCTGTACAGCCAGGAGTGTTTTCTTACCCACAGATAGACAGCAAACACTCTTCAATAGAATCTCGCTGAGCTTTGGTAAGAGAGCATCCCTTTGAGAGTCTGTACACTGTGTGTAATAAGGAATCGATGAGGGAAGCATGGTGCTCTGTGCCAGCAAATAGAGGAGCACATCTGGTCAAGAGAGGCAAGACTGCTGTGCAAAGGTATCGATTCAGAGCCAAAGCCATATCCGTAGCACTTAAAGCAGCCTATAAATTAAACAGGACAGAAATTAGGCTTGTCTCATCAGTGTGGGTACAAATGAAAAGACATCACTGTTTTTGTTCTGCAATCATAAAGGGGGAAATTTCCTAAACACAGAAATGAGGATATGATACCTACCGGAGCCAGATGCCTGCCTTTTTCTGCTGCTGTTTAAAGTCTCATAGATAGCTTTTGTTTTGCTTTTAATAAACGAAAACAAAAACAGTAGATGTGGCCACTCAAAAACAAAATCATTTTCAAGATTATATGGCAGAATGTCATAGCTGCTAAACACAACACTCCAAAATCAGGTGTGAATTCCAAATTCAAGTCAGTATCTTTTTGCTATGAACAGGGCCAGGTTCCATGTGAGTTAAAAATCCTCACCTGCTCCTTCTTAAATATCTGGAAGCAAAGGACCTGGGGGTATTGATTGACAGCTGAACATGAAATGTGCCCAGGTGGACAAGAAGATTGATGGCATCCTGGTTTGTACCAGCAATAGTGTGGCCAGCAGGACAGTCAGTGATCATCCCCCTGTACTCAGCACTGATAAGGCTGCACCTCCAATCTCCAGTTTTGGGCCTCTCACTGCAAAGAAGGACATTGAGGTGCTGGAGTGTGTCCAGAGAATGGCAGCAGAGCTGGTGAAGGGTCTGGAGCAGAAGCCTTATGAGGAGCAGCTGAGGGAGCTGGGATTGTTTAGCCTGGAGAAAAGGAGGTTCAGAGGAGACCTTATCACTGTCTAGAACTGCCTGAAAGGAGGCTGTAGTGATGTGTCAGTCTCTTCTCCCAAGTGCTGAGACAGAACAGGAGGAAATGGCCACAAGTTGCACCAGGGGAGGTTTAGATGAGATATCAGGAAAAAATTCTTCACAGAAAGGGTTTTCAAGCATTGTAACAGGCTGCCCAGGTAAGCAGTGGAGTTAGAATTTGGGAAGTGTTCAAAAATAATATATATATATTACAAAAAGTGGATATGGCATTTGAGGATATGGTTTAATGGTGAACATGGTGGTGGTGCTAGGTTGACAGATGGACTTCATAACCTAAGAGGTCTTTTCTGACCTTAACAATTGTATGATTCTATGATTCTAAATAACCAAATCATTATTTTTCAGAAAAAAATGTTTTCATAAAAGGTCAAATAGGAAAACCAAACTTAATGTCTTAGCTCTCATAATAAGATTTCTGGACTGAGGCAGCTAAAATAAATTACATGGAAATAAGACTCACAGGAAAAAAAAAATGTCAGCAACATGGAGGAGGAACTGAAATAGAAATGTAGTCATTTTCTGAATAGCAGTGTAGGAGTCCCTAACAAATGCACAGAGATGAACACTTTCTGTCTGTCTGTGGAAAGAGTCTCCCAGTCACTTCTTCCCAGCTGCTTCATTGGCAGCTCATCTGATTCCAATTCCATAGCACAAACTCAGAAAATCTCCTGGGGAAAGGCATTGCATCTTTTATAGATAAGGGTATCAGTGTAAGTTCTTAAAAAGTGAACATTTTACTGGATGATGCATCTTCAAGTATTATCAAAGTTTACTAGCAACATGCAGTTCAGCCAGTATTTGAGAAACACAGATGTGAAGACATAAAAAATGCTTTTTCAAGGGATGAAAAATGCTGTAGAGTTCAATAAGGTAAGAGAAGCAAATTAAAAACAGACTGAAACCCTTACCGTATCTAATGAGGCAGCAGCACGAAGGTCTGGCAGAAAGCCAACTTCAAGAAGATGTAGAAGAAAATCCTGGTCCTCAATTCCATAGACCCTGTCAAGGAACAAAACCATGGCTGCCTTGTGATCTGGGCAAAACCCCGCAGACATGTCAGGTTCCACCACAGTACCATCTAAAAGGAAGAAATAAGACTTCAGTGACAAGGATTCTCCTTCATCAGCAGACTAGGCAGTCATGCTGCTACTTGTCAAAGTTTTTGTGTCTCTGTTAACACCTGGGCATCTTCCCCACATTTTTGTTACACAAAGGAAACATATTTGCAGTTTAATGAAAAACAATGCATAAGACAAATTCTACCCAGGGACCTCAAAGTCCCTGCATGCTTTGCTGTTCATGCTTTATACATTAAGGGATTCTTAACAATTGATATTCTAAATGCTAAGTACTGAAAACATAATAATTAACCGACATAACTGCCTAGTTCTCAGCAGAAGCAGATGGAAAGTAAAAATTACAAGAATGCTACATCAGAGATCCTGGAAATGCAGCACTGATGAGCATACCTTGAATGTATGACAAAGAATTAAGAATGTGCTAACAGGTCCTATCTATCTCAAAACTTTCAAAATATCTGAAAGGAATTAATGGAAATATTTTTAAATGTTGGTACTTTCATTTTAGAAAGTAAAAAAGCACTTCTGTATCTATGAGCTGTAGTTTGCTACTGAGCTCTCACCTTTAGGTCTATCCCTATTTGGAACATAAATAAGTGATAGTAAAATAGACTGATCGATCTTTTTCTCTTTTCTACTGTAACCTATTGGAAAACCTTGTGCTCTGAGTGTCAAAGCAATCCAGGTTACATTTATGATGTTTTGTCTCCAGACAACCTAAAAAGCAGAGGTAATCCCTTTCCCTTTTACATAGGTGCTCACATAGCTCACACTATTGCAGTCAATTTTATATAGGCAAGAAAAACAAAGAAATGTATTTGCCTATGTATGTCACACCTATCCCTTCACCATAGTTGCTGGAGAACAACTCTGGTGTCTTAGTGAGATCTGCTAGAAACAATTGCTAGGGTTAGAAGAGCAAGAGCTAAGGATTATGTTATTGAGAAATGAGACTGCAGCATTTTAAAATAGTTCTAAAATCAGAAAGCATGCATTTTAAAATTTCTTTTTAAAGTTGTAATAGATTTTCCTAATTCAATTTAACAGGATTTATATCAGTGATTTATGGGTACACAGAATTTTTGACTACAGCATGCAAAAAGATTTTTGAAACGTGTATGAGATACATACGATCTGTCTTTTAATTCACATAATAAATAGTTGAAATTCTATAATATTTTTAAATGCTGAAAAAAGTATGAGTGTCAGTATGTCAATTATGAATCATAAGAATAGGATGGGAGAAAAAATGTAGAAAAATCTTACCTTTTGCTATGGTTGGCATGTGGAAAGCAATACTGATTACTCCCACCAAATCTTCAAGTGGAATCAGAGACCGTAGAATTGATCTGATTCTAATGGCTTCCCCTTTACCAGCATGGATTAGCTAATGAAAAGACAAACAAAAATTTAGCAAGATCTTCTTTTTATTTTCTATACAAAAGAATAACTGCTCCCAAAATTGCATTATAATTAACAATGAAAATTTCGTGCAATCTGCATCGATTTGCTGTAGTTTGGATGCAAATGTACAAAGTCTGAAAATCTACACATTTGCTTATTAAATAAAACTAAGTTCATTTTCAGAATAGAAATTAGGTGAACTGGTGCATAAAGCCTTAAAATGTGGCAGTATATGGTGGGAGGGGTGGGGAGGAAAACAAAAGCAGACTTTCAGATTGAAAAAATTAGAGGTTTTGTCCTGGTCAAATAAGACCCCTTCAAGTATCTCAATTATTTGTTTTTTTAAAAATGCAGCAAAACAGGAAGAAAACAAGACAATTTTTTTTATTTAAATGAAATAGGTATTCATACACTGACCTTATTAACTACATACATCTCTCCTCTCTCAAGTTATCAATCCCTGCACAAATCTGATACTGACCTATACTAGTGTATGTTAATTAGGGCACATTTCAGGATGAAATGAGAAACTATATGTAACTAAGTTTATGAGGAACCATAATGTATATTGAATCATAAACAACAAATATTTTTGAATAGTTTCAATCTTTTAAAACATAAGAGGTGAAGTTTTTATAGTGTTTCTAATTCCTTATATCTAATGCCTGAAATAGTGACAACTTCTCTTTGAGAAGGTTTGTCAGTGTGAATAGGTTTTGAGATATTGATGTGTATGTCCAAGTATAAGTATATATCCCTACATTTTAAAAGAATGCCCTACAATATTTACATTTTTACATTCAACTTAAAATGTCTTTTTAAAATAAGTATATGAAGAACAAAACCTTAGTTTATAAAAAATATGTCACTCCACACCATCCTAGCGAATGAAGACATTTGAGGAATTTTATTGTCACAATGGACAGTCAAACAAACAAACAAACAAAAAAACCAAAAAACAAACAACAAATAAACCCAACCAAAAAATCAAGGGAATGATTCCTTTAAAAAGAACAGCTTCTGAGTAACCTTTTTCTCCTTGCCTATCAGTAGAACAAGACATTGTGTCCATTATGATACTATGTAGCCATACCACTGCTTTAATACCTGGTAACATGATACCGAGAAAAATACAAACTGCAGACCAGTGATCAGTAAAACAACTATGCCTTTACCTTCCAGTGTATGAAGACATAAAACTTACATGCATTTCAGGGGCACAACGTCCTAAGAGATCAATCAAGGCAGCATAAAAGGTCATGATTGCATTTCCCATGTGAATAGTGTCATCTTCTTGCTCTTCTATTTCACTGTAAATATTTAGATAAATTATATTTCGATAAATAATTTAAATAAAAGATTTTTAAAAGTTTTTAACAACAGTACTATATAAATTTAGAAAATCTGTTTATAGGTGTAACAGCTTACAGAGAGTGGCTTCTGTTAACAAATGGACTTACAGCAGACTAAGACAGAATGTATTTTTTCCCTAAAAGATTGTAGTAATATCTCGGTTGTAACCACTGGTACCATTTATCTGTCTCATTTATCTGTGGACTGACTCTTAATAGAATGAGAAAGAACAAACAGAATTCTAGAGGTATCTTAATATTTAGAGTTACTCAAATTAATAGTGCAGAGGAAGCACAGAGGAAGCAAAAGATAAATCTCTCTCTGACACAGAATCCAAGGAAGAATGAACTGGTAATTCATCTGTCAAAAGAAAGTCTTTTTACATCTAAGATTACAAAACAAATAAAACAAATATTATGGAAATGTAAACAATTCTGCTGCACCTACAGGGTTTTACTAGATCCATTACTTGGGGAAGGTCCATCTCTTGTTCGATCTTCTGATATTTGTATTGCCTCCTCCATGGCAGCAAGCAACCCATTGCCTCCTTCTCCTCTTAGAGCAGGACCAAAACATTCAGGTCGGCGAATAAGCAGTCTGACTACAACATTAGCATTCTCCTCCACACTCTCTCCTACCACACAGAACAAATATCAAGATACAAGATTATATCAAAAAGAGTTCTGAAATATAATCAGAAAAAGGTACACAAAAGAGCAGAATGCATAGATACTTTTTACTACAAAACAGTTTACTGCAAACAACAGTTACATAAACATACATACTCCCCTATTACTGCAATGAAATTATAAAAAAAAAAAAAAAGGCATGTTTCAATTCAAAATTATTTAGAGCCAAGGAATTAACTATGTAGTAAAGGATATTTAAAACATCACTGAAACCACTGAATTTTAGTAAAGATTCAGTCAAGTGCAAGGGTTAATGAGGGGACCAATATAATTGCTTAAACACTAAAACTGGACTATCTAAATCTTCATGGAAAGATAGGGGTTTCGCTCTGTATCTACCATGAACTCATTTCAAAAATATTTAGGACTCTCTGCTCTACTTCCAAAGGACACGTGGGCATTTCAAAAATCAAAGCTGGATCAAAAAGATGGGGCACAGGTTCACAGGACCCTAAATGCCCATTTCACATGTCTTGTAAGTTAATGAGTGTCAAGTACAATTCTACTCTTTCTGTAGGTTTTTTAATTCACAGTAACTTACCAGGTTGGCTTGTATTACTATTTAAAATTACAAACTTATTTGGATATTGGAGAAAGTTATAAAATGTTTATGCTTCTACTCTACCATTGCAAAAAACAGCAAAACGAAGAAAATCCAAATATCGTTCTCCTTCAACTGGATTCCATCCAATATCCGGGTAGCCTTTACAAATCAACAAAGGACAACTCTGCAGCCCACATCCAGCCAAGTAGCGAACCACCTAAAAGCAAAGTAAGATGAAAAAGATGTTCTGAAAAAAAAGCGAAGTGCAGCTTCAAAGGGAAGCATCCTCATACAATTGTCAGGATATGGTATCCGCAATCTCCTATCCCTGACAAAACTGTATCGTGCTTTGGGCCAATCAGAAGAGCACCCTCTTTCTTAGTTCACTTCTCCAGTCTTTTCCTACTTCTGCCATGAACTGCAAGACCTACATATCTCAATTCCATCATTTCTCTTTCTAGAATTATGCTTTGCTATCTGTTATCTCATTTCTCTTGCAACTCTGAGCATGACAAATTAGTCAGTTTTGCAATATTCCCCAACCACACACCATCCATAATCAAAAACACATCTTTTCTTTTATAAAGAATAAAAGGTCTACACTTATTTTACCATTCATTTTCACCTGCCTTTTTTTTCCTTTCTCTTTTAAAAAAACACACAACAGTAACATTTCCTGTAATTCTGGACTATAGTCTCAGTAGAAGTTTTCAGTTGGCCCTTTCCTTTCTGAACTGTAAGAATTGTAAGCATAGCCTTTAGTCAGTTTGGACAGCTTCTTCTTGCTGAGCACTTTTAAGAATGGTAAGTCTGAAAATGTCCATTCAAACACACGTGGTCCATCTTCTTATTTCAAGAAAAGAACATCTGCCCTTTCATTACTCCTGACAGATGATTTCCTAGGAAGATTATATGATCTCCAGAATTTGAGATCTTCAAAAAGAAATTGGATATTGCAATTCCTCTGTCTTTTTTTAAGAAAAATTTTTTTATGTCTACCTTGAATCTGTCTTTCCATTATTTAACCTGCTTTTTTTATCCACTACTGATAGAGTAACTATTATTCTATTCCTCCTTGCAGCAGCAATTTACACATATTACACAATTGTCACAGGATCTCTTGAGTGTTTTATTCTTTAGCGTAATTAATCCAAATTGCTTCAACTTTTCTGATACAAGTTTAAATGTTAGAGGAAAATACGACAGATATAGACAGATATCTCTATGAAAAGTTGTCATATATTGTAACAAGTTGTCACAAAGCTCCTAGTAATCCTTATTATCTTATGTCACCATTCAAAAGAACAACGAAAGATTTTGCAACCAAGTTTTGTTGGATATGGACTCCAGTACTGGAAAATTAAGAGCTGCCCTTGAAGCAATTCCTTTTGGCTACAATTTTGTGTGCAATCACTGCAAACTCAGTTTAACTCTTCAGACCACCAGCAGAAACAGGTATCATCTCCTCTCCACAGGAGAAAAAAATGCTTGATGAAGAAGCTACCAACCTTCTCCAGATCAGGCTCCCTTAAAGCCAGAGCAAGTTCATTGTTATCCATTACAGACGCTGCAGCAACATCTAAAGGAGTTGACCCTCGCATAGAAGGAGAGGCTGTTGAAATAACATTTAGTTTTAACACCAATTTAATAAACTTCAACAAATTCACAAGAAATGCATTCACTTTATTGAGATGCAACATTTTATCATTAGTTAGCACATGATTATAAATATATAACTTTTGCATCTCAGTTTATAATAAATCATCACTTGCATAAAATTTGACACTGACATGAAATGAAAATACGATATGAATGTTCAAACTAAAAACAGCTTGTCTTACACATTCCTCTTCTCATCATATAATTTAAGATCTCATTCTCATCTTCCTAAATGGCACAACTCTGTTTTGAGGAAAATGCAGTAATGATTTTATATCTAATACAAGGACATGCCACCAAATCCATTGAAATAGAAAATATCTTTATGCTTTAAAAATAAAAGATTTTAAGTTATGCATTTCTTTTAAAATTGGCAGTAAATATAGCTTTAGAAAAATCTTAAGTTTTCATATCAACACTCTCAAGGCATTTGATTTGGGCTCTTCCTCTTCAAAAAGATTATGAGTCTACACTTCTGTTCTATGCCATTTAATTTATACATTTGTGATCATTAAAAAAAATACCCTGATGATTCCTAAATACTTATATATTGTCAGTTTCAAGTACTAAATTAAATAAGGATAAATGTATTTCCTCTACAACTCTTCAGGAGAGAAAAGGAAAGCAAACATATTAAGAAAGTTTCAAGGTTCATTTCTGGGCATCTAATCATGCATCTAATCAAGCAAAGGAGTTCTGTGCTTTTCCCACTGCCATAGCTGTATACTGACCAGTACACAGAAAAAGAGTGTACAGTGCAAGCTTGAGCAGTGAGAGGTAAGCCTTAATGAAATGCTGCCAAAATTTATTAATGATTCTCTTTCTAAAAACAGGAATATATTCTGTTCCTCAAAATTAGCAACTAACCACTAAGTCTCTCTGAATGTTCAGGCATATACAGCAAAATATATTAAATTAGCTCAACATAATGCTACTGTTAGAGGAGTAATTTAGAGTTAGCAATACAGTTAATTAAGATATTTTGCACCGAAAAGAGGAGAAACTTCAATACATAGTGATTAAACAGAGGGAAAATTTGCAGAAAAATACAGGTGCCTGTATATATAGATCAGCAGGAAGTTTTAAACTTTATTTTAATACTTACCAAGGCCAACACTGCTGTTTTCCAATAAATAGCTAAGATGATCAAACATAGCTTTTTGATTCTGCCTGCTGATGCGGCAAAAATAACATAGAAAACGACAGCAGTTTGCCACCATCTTTGGGAAAGTGATTTCCTAAGAAGCAAATAAAAACAGACTAAAGTTCAAACTCTAATACAGACATACAACATGCAAAGGGTGAATTATAGAAAGTCTTTTAACATACTAATACATAGGTGTTGTACTCATTGCCCCTCAGGGAAATTAACTGCTTAGGTTTCTCACTGGAATAAACAGGGCTTTCTCAGGTAGTTAATAATACCTTAAACTTCAAAGATGAAGGTAAAAGCGTTAAAAAATAAAGCTGGGATCACTCACAGATTCTGACATGAAAGAAGGTGTATACTCAATTTCATACTGAGTTGTTTTTCAATTAATTAATGAAAATATCTTCCCTTTAAAATGTAATAACCATAGAAAGTTCTACAGTTTTTTCTTTAAAGCATCTGAAATTACAATGCAAATAATACCTTCCTCTGGAATGGAAGAACAGATTCTTCTAAAAAACCTAGTCAACTATTACGATAATGGAAATTATTAAGAGGCTATAATCCCAGTGACAGCTCAGCACCTTATAGGAAAAAGCTTTGAACAGCTCTATCCTAAACTCTCTGCCTTCTAATAGTGAATTACTTTACCTTGGATTCTCCTCCACCAAGCACATTCACCATCACTTCCATGACAGTTTCATGCATGCCTAAAGCTCTCATGAGATTTGGATGCTGGTAAAATACTTTGTTATTCATGATGTCTCTACAGGAAAACAAAATTTAAAAATGTTATGGACCAGTAGTTTAACTATTATGTTATTTGCAAAGCTGATTTACTGTGCAATTCTTCACCGCCTCCTGAAGTAAAAAATTACCTCAGAGACTTTTCCCATTAAGTTTCAATCTCTCCTGTCTATTTTTCTATGCATATTGTGGAAAAACATGACCTTTGTTTTCCCATATTATAGTTGGTGCACTAATTATCCTTTGATTACACTGGAGTAGAAGACTCTTCTATTTTCATTAGAAACTCCATTCAGATCTAAAACTATGTTCTGAAAAGATCACCATCAAAACTGCTATATTATTTTAAATTTTAAATTCAATTATGCAGTAATTTTTGACACAAAATCCTTTTTAGATTGTAAAACCATTGAGATATTTGCTTTCTGCCATTGAAAGCAATAAAAAAAACCTAGGGGAAAGAGGTATCCAGCCATCTTCTAAGTGTCAAAATGAGAAGTTGCACAAATATTATTCATGAGTTACTGTTCAGCAGAACTTTTCTACATATTTCATCAGAACAGATTTTCATATTTCAAATCAGACTTTAAGATCGTAAGGTCAATATTTTATTTGACATGGTATATCCAATAAAAATGTTTAGTTTAAAGAGTAATTAAATTTCTAAAAACTATAATTAGTCTTGAAATCAAATACAACCCATAAATAACTGTGAAAGCAATTAGGTCATGGGAGAAAAGGATTAGCAGGTCACTAGAGAAAATAGTGTTGGCAACTGTTCAAATTTCACTGTACGCTTTAAACTGTTGGGTTTTTGGTTCTTTTTTTCTTTCTGACCTAAAACTCCTTCACTCAGGCAAGGAAAACTCAGCCCTTTAAAAGATGAGATGTGAAGAAAACTATTTGACACAGAGTTTTTGACTCCCAGTAACTTTTTTCCCGGAACCTTAAACCGAACTTCATATCAGTGATGATGCCTCCAAAAGCTGTCTCATCTCCTTTCTGCACTAATGCTTCAGGGCTGGAAAAAGACCTCAATGGTATCAATCATTTAAGACATTCTAAGCTCCTACTTATCTGCAGCAGCTTTCTTTTACAGAAAGCAGTACAGAAAGTCGAAATGTCACCTCAAGGGCTGCCCAGCAACATTGCCCTACTTTGCAAATTCTATCCAATTTCAGTGTTCTGTTTAACTGTGAACTGTATTATAAAATGTCACACTTGGGGAAAAAACTCTTAACAGCATTTATGAGGAAAATGAGTTTCAAAGCAGCAATAAGTATCCCTTCCATTTCTCAGCTGAAAGAAAGGAATACCACTCACAGGAAAAAGGAAATGGCATTTCTGAATAGATGTTGGAGCTCAGGTTCGCCTATAAAAGGTACAACTAGCACAGCTTGATAACTTACAAGCTAAACAAGACTTTATAGAGACTACCAAGAATGGTGATAGGAAGAGGTAGTGAGAACATTGGCTTAACTTACACCAGACTTGTATGCATCAGCAAAAACACTGTTAACATGAAATAGATTCAGAAGATCTTGGTTCTTAATTCACAGTAGAAAATGTTGAGGAAAAAAATTTATAGGAACTAAACATAGAACATGACATGAAAACTAAATCTAGTAATCACTCACTCATTTTGAACTCCATAAACTGGAGTGAAATGAAACACATTCAATTTGTATAAAAAGGTAGATTTAGAAATGCCAGTACTTCGTGTCTCCTGAGAGATGCCAGACCTTGCCTTTTACCAAAGCCTTACCATGAGTATGCCAAAGACTTCAACAACCGTGAAACATTGATGACACCTGCTGGTAACCTAAGAAGTAGGCATTGTTTATAATGACAATAAAAAATTATGTATAGACATTATTTTGGATATTTGAGGTTTTCAGTAAGCTAGAAAAAAAGAAGTATTTTGCACAACAAAAGCTTTGCTTCTGCTTGCATTCCTGGCATTCCTTATATAATGCTTTTTCTGATTCTCATTGCTGTTGCTGACTGGAGATTTTCAATAGATCACAGCTGATGCTTACAATCAAGAGACATCTCTTTGAAAAACACGAGAGGAAAAAAACAACCAACCTCTTTCCTACTTGAGACTATC
Organism: Polioptila caerulea; assembly: GCA_013397295.1. NCBI lineage: Eukaryota > Metazoa > Chordata > Aves > Passeriformes > Certhiidae > Polioptila > Polioptila caerulea. Next base: position 163,802 of record VYXF01004723.1, read on the forward strand.
ATGTTTGCTTCACTGTTTCCTTCAATTGACCACTTTATTAGCCTAAATTTCACTATTATTAATCATACAATTAGGAGGAATAACAGTGTGTGAATTACTTCCTAGCTCAAATGTAGCATCTACATTTACTGCAATAGAAAGGATGGCATATGTACAGACATGGGTAGGCAAAACTCTATTAGCTGTCTGCTGCGGGAAATCGTATGTGTCAAGAGCCAATAGTCAGTGCATTTATAAAAAATGGAAAGTATTCTTGACAGGATTCTTCACAGACACACTTTTACTTTAGTATTACTACTAAAATGTAGTAATAAGATAGGTTCTGGTATCATAAAATATTACATACATCTCTCAATTCTTTTCACAAGTCTTACAGACTGCTTCTCCGCCCATATGATACATATGATGCTGCAAAGGCTTTATCTTACTGCTGAGGGCACTATATAACTGAGAGCAGTGTTTCCATTTACACCCATACTGAGATTCAAACTTCATGTACAATCTTAGCCATAACCACATAGCAAATAACAAAAATAATCTGGAAATAAAGAGAAGCTACACCCAAGTTATTTACCCCAAGCCGCGAATCATCAGCTTCTCCTCTTCCTTCCCCATTCTGACACTAAGCAAGGAACGGATTTGGCCAAGGGATGCCAGAAGATTGATGGTGTCTTCCACAGACACGCTGTTTATGGTGTAGGTCTTTGGTAGGGCTCGAACCAGGCCGCCAATACCATCATACTGGCGGTGTAGCAGCACAAACATGGCCCTCACTAACTCCGGGTCTTCTATCACCGACTCCTGCGCCCAACGCACCATCGTGTCCGAAATCAACTGCTGGAGGGTAGCTGTGAGGAAAATAAACAAATAGCAGAATTACCATTAATTGCTCATCTCCCTACTGCTAGTCCTTCAGAACCTGCTATGCAACGTGTATTGGAATTAATTCAATTCCTGAGAAACATCTTTTTCTTGGTATGTCTTTAGCAGTCTATCAAAGAAAAATATAACCACGTGAGAGAAGAAGAAATATCTCAAAACCAAAACTTATACTAAAAATTAAAATATAACACAAAAAATTTTGAAGACGTACAGGATGCTCACTATTTCACCAGATTTATTTCTATATATTGCTTTCAATATTTTTCTATGAATATAGGTCTGAGGGCTTTTTTAGCCTAATACGAAGTAAAGCTGAAATATTATACTGGTAGCATATGCAAATGGTATGTTATTTAAAGCTGTGTCTAAGCTTTGTATCCATTCAAAGTTTTATAATGTGCACAACAAAATAATTTAACTTATTCCCTTGCCAAAGCCCCCTCAAAAGAAATAAAGAAACTAATATTAAATAAATGGCAAACCATCATTTGCATATTCCCAGTTCCATCTCTCATGAAGCAAGAAACTTGTATCTGGTAGTGTCACTGATAATCTTTATTAGTTGGGATATATGTATGTTAGGTAAAGATATGTTGATATAGACAAGCTATGTAATTGCATTCAAGGTTAACTCAAGGTTAATTCAAGGTTAACTCAAACTAACAAATGAAAAGTACTTACAGAAAGACACTGACGTACCACAAGTTTACAGAAAATAGATTGTTTAACAAAGAAGAGAATTTGTGCTAATGCAGGGAAAGGGGAAAAAAAGAATTGTAGTAAAGAATTTCATTGTTGCTGTCCAGGCACTCTACTATAGGTGTTTCCATTGACACAGAGTACAGCATTTTTAAAGAATAAAAACACTTTTAAAATAAGGAAAAAGATGAAATGTATCTGGTTTGATATTTCTGAACGACTGAAATAATTAATAACAAGTAGGGACACAATGCTAAGTTTTTGGGGTGGGTTGGTTTGTTCTGTTTTCTCTTTAATGAAGACTCCCAGGAGCAGGCAATCACTTTGTTCCTGTTTTGATAATTGCAATACTTCATTTCACCTACCTGTGGGTCTGTTTACTTAATATAATAGTCCTTCTACTAATATGAGAAAGAGAGAATCAGGTTTTATAGAGCTTTTACGCTTACTACAAGGAAAAAAAGGAAGAGATAAAATTCATCATCAGATTCTGCACAGGCCTAGCACCTAATTATCACATAAAAAATAAGGACATTTGAAAGTGCCACGTACCACAAAAAAAAAAAGGGGGAAAAAAAGATAAAAATAAAAGCAATGCTGACAAATAAAAAGATAAATAAAATTTAAATAGTCTGTTGACACCAACTGAAGAGCTAGGATGCCACTGGCAGTGATACTTAATCAAGACGAAAAGGCAGAAAGTACCAGAAAAAATGACAGAACAGCAGTTACAGTCAGCAAATCTTAAATTTTAGGTTGGGTGGGAAGGCTTCTGCTAATTACAGTCTAATTGCAGACTATTTCATGTGGTAATCTTCATGCAAATACTGATTTGAAGCTGCTGCAGCTGAGGATGTTCTCATAAAGCAGGAACTTGCTGCAATTATTGAGTCTGCACTAATTCTATTAAAAGCAAGATACGTTCTGAAAAATTTATGGACCAACAAAGGATATGGGGCAAAAGTGCCTCTAAAATAAATTTTCCTCTACATCCCGCTGGGAAACAAATCTGTAAAATAAATCCATCTGTGCTTGTTTTGAGTTAAGATAGAAACTTTAATGTGCACAGATATTTCACTAAAAATACACCTTGTTTTGGCTGCAAATGTGTGAAGAACTTCCTGGTCTGCTTCTTTTCCCTTTTGTAATTGAGTTGCAATGAACTGATTTAATTTTGCTTACAGGATGTCTTATCATCATCATCAACGGACTTCTCAGCTTGTTTCTTCTTCAGATATGTAACTTTTTCCATAAGGTATAGGAGGCGACCCCTAATGGTTGAATCACTGTTGCCATCCAAGGTTCCATCTTCATCTAGTTCAATTCCTGAAATTTAAAAAAATGCACAAAGTAGTGAAAGAATAAAATTAAGTGAGCTACAGACAACTTGTGCGTACAAACATAATTAAACTGAATTGTTGTTCTGCTCTGAGTTTTATATGAGGCATGCTTAATCAGCATTTGGAACAAGTACAGAACAATCATATGAGCCATGCAGGAAAGTGCAAATAAGGATCAGGTAACCTTATCAATTTAGTGAATAAATTGTGTGACATTATACATAAAACATATAATAAATATATTTCCCCCAGTGTATGCATTTTTCCATGCTAACACTGATGCCTGTGTTTTGGACATTTGTAGCTCAGAATTGTAGGTATAGTCCCTAGAGATACAGTGTGGTTGAAGTGATAGTAGAAAAGATTTTTAGGTAAAACATATAAAAGAACTGAAGTACAAGTGTTGTAACAAATATACTTTCCAGTGATCAGCCAGAAGAAAGTAGCCACAATACAGTGCTCTTTCATGACATTACAATAAAAAGCTATAAAAATCTAAAAACAATTAATGTGAAGATTGACAGAATCACAGAACAGCTGTGTTTGGAGTGAGCCTTTAGAGTCCAGCCTCCCAGCTCAAAACAAGTTCAACCAGGGCAAGTTGCCCAGAACCATGTCCAGTGAGGTTTTGAATATCTCCTCAAGTGAAGAGACTCCACAACCTCTCTGAGCAACCTGTTCTTGAGTTCCATCACCCTACAGCAACAAAGAAGAATTTCCCCATTTTAAATTTTTGTCACTAGACATCTCAGAGGAAAGTCTGTCTTAGCCTTCTTAACCTCCCCCTGCCAAACAAGCATTTACAGACATTGATACCATCCCCCTTTGAGCTTCCTCTTCAAGTCAAACAACCCCAGCCCTCTCATTCTCTCCTTGTACAAAAGATGGTCCAAGAATTTAACTGTCTTTGATGACCCCTCCCTGGCCTCACTCTAATATGGCTGTGTCTCTCTTGTACCAAAGACTACAGCTTTTGTGCAAAGCTATTTTCTAATTTGGTCCCTAGCCCATCCTTGCTGCAGGAGTGATTCCTTCCCAACTGCAGGATATTATACTTCCCAATGCCGAACTTCATGGGATTCCTATCAGCTCATTTCTCTTATTTTTAAAGGTATTGATTCATGCATACATAGCAGAGGAATTCAAAATCTTGACTTGTATCTACTACTCACACTAAGTACGAGTAAAAACGTCATTCAACCATTTTCTGGACTTTTTAGTTTCCAAAATGAGTTCTGAAGTTAAGGGTTTTGTGGAGAGTTCTTTAGCAGTCTTGAATTTTGTAGGCTGCTTCTTCATGATGTAACATCATTTTTCCCAATATATTGCATCTGATTCTAGCTGTCTGACTTTTTTTTTGCATTAGATACAATTCCATTTCTATTAAAAGTTACTTTGTTACACTTTGTTGTAACAGGGCAATTGACACTGCACTAAGCAATGACCATCAGTAAATTCATATTACACGTCTAATCATATTACAAAATTATTTGGATGGCAGTCTCCTCAACAAAACTAATTAACAGTAAAGACACTGAAATGTCTTATCAATTGGAACACAGATGGTCTGAAATTACCCAAATGAAATGTCTGTTTTCCCACAGTTACACTACTCCCTGAGCTCTAGTTTTGCTTTTTTGATTTGCAAACTTTCAATACATTGTCTCTCAACTATTCAAAAAATGGGAATCCCCAAGTGGTGGCTGACTAAGCAAGCAAACATTGGACTTAGGATGTGTAACTGTTTTACTTATTTTGTAATATACAGAGTAATTAGTTCTGCTCTATGATAATGCACCCACTGACCTAAAAAATTCATTTTCTACTTGTAGATTATGCAAATTCCTATTGTCCTCCACAAGAAAAAGGTAATTAAAAAAACTATATTAAGTTATTTGAATGGAGGACAATGGTGAAAAACAACTAAAGTAAAACAGAAAGCATAAAAAGATAAAGCTTGTTTTCCTTTCAAATATTTATCTAAATTATTTATTTCATCTGCATTCCCTGTTACCAAACACAGGAAAAATATTGAAAAGCTGGAAAGCATCCACCAATGACCCACTGATGTCTGGACTGCTTGCCCCATAAAGAGAAAATGAAGGAACCAAGTTTGTCAGCCTGCAAAATAGATGCCTATGAAGCAAGACATACAGCATTCCCTTCTAGTTTAACCAGATAAGGATTTTCCTTGGTTTAGACTACAAGCTAATTATCTTTATTTGATATAATTTGTAGAGTATAGTTTACAGAGTATTCAGTTGATGCTTCTTACATAAAATTACTTACAAAAACTGCTTCTAAAGCTAATATAATTTAAACAGTAAAAATACTCAGTAACAAGACTTACCACAGTGTGTCATTAGATCTTCATGGAAATCCAAGAGTTGATCCCGAATTTCTTCAGGGCAAGGACAATCATTTTTATCATCTTTAAAGTTCAGCAGCATGTTAATCTTAGAGAATACAAAGAAAATATATATTACACTGATCTCCAAAAGGAAAAACCACATAAATCAAACAGAATTCTGCAACATAAAAAGCCAATAAAGCGCTACAAGAAAGAAACTGTCCATTGTAAGTTGTACCTGTTCTTGAGGAGGGGATCGAAATTCTTTTGTTTTCCTAGCTGTCAGGGCAGCAGACATGTTCAAGGCCTGCATCACTTCATTGTACCGGAAGCGTTGATTCTCTTGGAGTTTGGCCACAAAATCATCAGAAAATGCTACAATGGCTTCTATTCGGTGACGTACTTGGCAATCACACAGGTACTGGAGTAGGTGACACATCTGAGAAAACAGTATTGTAAGAGACATGAGTTGGCAAGCTAAGAAATATCTTCTGCATATTATGCAAGTAAGGATGGATTTCCTACAGCAACAGTTACATCAAACAAAGTGTCTGGATCATTTAATGCTGTTGTTTACTACACATAAGGCAATCTTACACCAGGAGTATCTGGCATCTGCAAGGGATTAACGTGTCTCACACATAACTAAACTACAAGAGAACGGATTTACCCCTTTCTTCTAGGGAATTTCTTTTCTGTTTGGATCTGTAAAAATGAGGAATTTACTATTAATGGCATTGAGTAAGTAATTCTTTTTAATGAAACCATAGTTTCTTGATCTATGGTGAGCAAGTTAATATCATCAGAAAGGTACTAAATATTCTAGTTTTCTGTAAGGAATTACCTCTCTATTTAATTAAACATTTTTATTTCAAAATGCTTTATTCCTTGAAACATAAATTACCACATGAAGAAAACAGGAATAACCACTATCAAAATCACTACCAAAACAGTATTTTACCTGTAATTTAACAGGTTCTGGAAGTTTCATCTGCAGGAGTCCTTCCTTTGGCATTTGCTCCCCTCTGGTTTCTTCCTCTCCTTCTTCTGACTTGAGCTCATCTGAACTGAGCTCCTTCTCTGAGAAGTCAATTTCATCCTCCTGGCTCATTGCTTCTTTGAAAACCCGGGGCTCAATCAATTGCAAGATGTGTTTCAGATCCTCATTGTGGAAGATTCCCATAATTAGGAGGGTATAAAAGAGCTTGATGAGAGGGACAAACAGAAATTCTGTAGAACCTCCAACTGGGTCTCTGACATGGAGGCTTCCCACCTGGACAGCTTCAGTCAGCATCTCTATGGTTTTGGCCTTCAAAATTTCCAGAGGGAATTCAGGACTGAACTGAAAGCATTCACTGCTAATGCTTACAAAACTCGGAGAGGAAAACTGCATTCTTGGCCTTAATGAAGTGCTAAGTCCTATGCCAGGAAGGCCGTGTTTTTTGTTTTCATCAGGAAACAAAGTAATACTCTTGGTCTCATCTGTCATTGGAACTATAAATTCATTATTCATCATCAGCCTGGCAGTTGCATAGGTGTTGAGATGGATGTCAATGAGTAAATCATAATATCCTGCACGTAATAATCCTGGCATGTATTTATTCTCAATAGCATAGAGGAGCTGAGATTCATCCACATGGCTGCACAGAGCATGCGCCACCCGGTTGTTGCCCAAAGCACAAACAGCTGAATACAATCGGAGGGTGTGGTAGTGAAATTTCAGCAATTCTTCTTGTTCTGTCAGCTCTAAAATATCAATTGTTCTGCAGAGAAGAAAAAAACAACATGGTGAACCACGTATGCAAAAATATCTTTTTAAGGATAACATTAGCACAATATTAGTTCCAGGGATGAGTTTCTTCCACATTTCAGCTTTCATGTGAGAAACACTGTCAGTGTAATAGTCAAGACTAATAATAAAGTGTAATTTCAAATTTATTCAAGTAACTCCTACAATCATTAACTACTCTCAGTAAGAAAAAAATCCAACTTATTTACTTGACACAGAATATTTTTTCATACTACAAACAAGAATTCACATAATGAAAATCAGGGTTTTAAAACCAGTTGGGGTTTAAGATATTTATATCATTTACTGATTTTAAATCTGTGGGTGCAAAGTGTCAGACTAAGTGGTACATTTGAAGAGGGTTCAGTGTTGGGGTTCCCGGTGTCGTGGTTTTCAGTTTAGGCCCTGGCAAAATGCTCAGATATTAGGGTAACAAGGAAATCACAGAGTTAAATGTCTTTAATTGTTTTAATTAAATTTAGGAAAGTTAAAGCAATGGAATAATTAAATTGGTCAAAAATCTCAAAAAATTCTACAAAACCAGATTTTTGCCAATTTTACAGATTATCTTTAATAATTTATAAACAGAGTTTCTTTCATTTTCTTTACAAATCTGCATATACTACTAACATGTTTGGAGAGAAATTGGGAGAGATTGGAAACAGTATAAAAATGGAGATTTTAAAACACTGGAAATTTGGATAATTTTTTATATTAGTTAAGGGAAAACACTGTCTATATTTATATGTGTTATAAATACAGAGAAGACCTTGGGCCTTTCTTAAAGAGATGGAATTACATGACTAGGTTCATAATCCCAACATAAGTCTGATACAGTACAAAACAAACATCAACCTGTTTTCCTCAGGAATATGAAGGGCCATGAACTGCAAAGGATTGAGGCACTGTATCATCCAGCCTTGCCGTTCACTGATCCGAGACACATCCACCTTCAAGAAGTGGTTTGGCACTCTGCTCCAAAGCACGTGAGTCAGAAACTGGACATGGAGACGTGGGGGACATTGGGAGACTGGGTTTTTGTGTTCACTTTTGAATAATCCAGCAGATAATGGCATTACATTCTGGAAAATTCCAAAGGAAGAGACAGTTTCCTCATCTTCACCAAACACTGCATTTCTTTTACAGAAATATACTCAACATATAGTAAAATAGAGCCAAACAGGAAATAAAGCATTTTCACTAGTTTTAAAACAAGCTGGGAACTGTTGGAAGATTAGCAGCAAGACAGTATTTTCCATATTTGTTTTTTAAGAACAGCCAAATTTGAAATAGAAACTTGACTGCCACAGGTGGTTACCTCCTTGGACGCCATTCTTCTTTTACCTCTTCTGATTTCTTAGACATCCAAGTATCCAAAGCAAGAAAAAATCAGCTTGGTTTTCTTGTGTTCTATCTGAATTTACTTCCAAAATTAGTTTAAAATTCTAACCAAATTCTTCAGATACACCAGTCATCCATGCTTCATTTTTAAAATTAAGATATTTGCTTTACCAACCCAAGTGATTTTGTTTCACCATGGAAGATGAAATTCAAAAAATTCTGATCAGTTTCAATCTTTCTTATTCAATGTACTGTAGTTTAAATTCATTAAGTATTTAAAACTGAGTTAAGAATAAAAATAGCAATAGTGCAAACACTTGGAATCCTAAAAATGTCCCAAATAGCAAGAACACGTGGCAGGAAATAAATAGCACAAATAAAATAAACTTATTTTATGAGATTTCTTAGTCCTAAACCTGCATAAAACCAAGCATTATTTACCTTTATTCTTCCCAATTCAAACTGAAAAACATTGGGGCTTGTAGCTTGAGCAAATACAGCAGGAAACAACTTTGTGCTTGGTTCAACCTAGATCAAACAAAGGCAAAAATTATTCCCATAACACTGATGATTACTTTTTCTTACAATCTTGTACTAAAGCCTCCAATGATGCAGGCTAAGGATTCAGTTTTCCCCCTTCCCACTGCAAGACATCATCAAAAAATACTCACCTGATAGTACGTGCCTAGCTCCTTGCCGTTAGCTGTGAAGGTCAGCAGGCCACTGGCAGCATCAACCAAGCAACCAATCTCCAGGCCATTATTATTACGTCCTTGTCCAGGGCTCAGGCTCTCTCCTGCGCACACCATATAGCAGTTGCTGCGTTTTATACTGAGTGTCAAAAGATAAATTTATTTATGAATGGCGGACAAAATTTCTGCAACAAACTAAGAACAACCTTGCGTGGCTGCAAACATACAGGGCCTCATGGCCATAAACAATGAATCACATCCAAACCACTGGCAGAATTCAATGAAACATGGACATCATAATTGCAAAAAAATAAAACCTGAAGATGACAATGTACAAAAAAAGTTCGAATCATTTGTAAAATACCAAAGACGAAGCTGATTTTGCAAGTCAAGGTTTTAAATGGTTTAATGTTAAGCACAACAAAAGCTTCTGGTATGCATAATAAACTGAAGTGCTGAGAAAAGCTCACGTAATAATTTTGGCCTCACAAGTCAATATTTACAGGATCACAATTTCAAACTGTATAGAAAGCTGCACTATTTTACCTTTCAGTGCCTATTGATTTGACTAGGTCATTAGTCCACTGTTTCTTCACATGCAAGAGCAGGTAACAATTAAATTAACTCTTTTTCCTACTACTGCTGTTTTAAATTTCTTTTTCTACATCAATCCAATCACATTAAATGGAGAGGATTTACACCTTATAAATTGCAAGTTGCTTGTATAGGTATAAAATATAGGTCTTTTTAAGCAAATAGTAACCAACCTCTCATGAACCTTCCCTTTTTCGTCTCCCAGTGTAACTGTGACGGTGCGCACTCTGTCCAAGTCAAAGCTTGTGTCATACTGGTGAAAGTCTGATGTAATCCAGCCCACCCAGACATTGGCAGGTTCTTGACCAGGAAATATTCTCACAGAATAATAGTACTGTCAATAAAAAATATCATCAAATGTTAGTGTTTGTTCCCCAGTGTATCACTTTGATTCAGAAATAATTTGCTGCTCTAAATCTGAAAATATGTCATCTCTTCAAAATTAGCATAGGCTTGTTCAAGTGCAATTCACAAGCAAAGCAACAAAGACTATAAACACAGACCAAAATACAGCCAACAAAATATGCATTTTAAAACAAACAAAAAAAAGAACGAGATTAAATATGAAGCTTATATGCTTGTACTGATGGCTTCTGCATCTTACCATCGTAAGCTAAATTTCTACAGCAACTATAATTTTCATACTGCAGGTGACTCTAGTACCTAATATCTTTTAGAAAGAGAAGAACAGATTCAGAAGAGGAGTATTTGTTTTCCTTTGAACATTGAGGAATGAGTGCTTATGGAGCTGATCTTGTCACAGAAAGATCTACAAAACCTGCACAAAACTTTCACTGGGAATTCCATTAAAGAAATGTTCTGTAGAATTAGTAGAGATGTTTTCAAATGGTCCTGAACACTGACCTACTAGTTTAAAGTACTTTTTCCAATTTATTCCATTATTCCAAAACTTTAATCCTCCTCTTTTATGTCTGGTGTTATCAACAGCAGTTTCAGAAATGGATTAAACTAGTTTATAGGTTTTAATTTCAAAAGAGTTTTAATCTGAAAAATCAAAATAAAAGGAACAAAACAGACTCAACTTAAGTAGAAGTTCAGAACTACCACAGACATTTAAACTGAAAAATTAGACTGTTTCTGATACTATTACAATTAAAAAGAACATGTAAGTATTTAAAAAAACCAAACCAAACAACTAAAAAACCCCAAACTGCTAAAACATCAATCCTATATTACAATACCGTGGAAGTTTGCATCAAATAATCATAGTCATCCCTGTCATCTGCTAGCACATCCTCTGTAAGCCGTGCAGAGTGACTCGTGCTATAATCTGGCTTTGTCCTCCTGAGCATAAACCTGCAATTAAAAAAGTAAAATTAAAATCTTTACTAAAGAGCTCAATCACAAAGGCAAATTATTCAGATAAAAGAAAGAGACAAGCCCATAAAAGCATTTAAATTAATTCTTACCTTAAACTGTATATTCAAAAGTTACTTGGTCTGTCAGACAGAAGTGGCATTGTTCTCTACTTTTAGAAGTAGAATGGAGGGGTGGGAAAAGGTAGCAAGCTACTAACCTTTGTTTAAGACGTGAGGGCTTTTCTTGAACATAATCTTTATGGTTATTCAACTCTGGTTTTGTGGCATCTTTTTCTCTTTCTGTCCGGTCAGGAACTAGATGACCATGAGCAGTTTTCATTAGAACCTCAAAATCAGAATCAGCATCATAATCCTCCAAGTCATTTTTTGGGCTAAAAAGACCGGAGCCTGGTAACCCTCCTGCAGCTGATCTGGAGAACACCTCAGCACATTCAATGGGCATGCTTAATCGGAAAAACATGACATCTGTTTTACTGTTCTGTGAGCCAAAGGACTTCTGCGTGACCTTCAGACAGGGGCAGCTGTCTATGGTGCCATCAATTCTCATCACCTACGAAACACAAATATGTAGTTTTTTTGAAGCTGATGCTTTTTTTGCCATGTAAATATCCAATTTCTATTTCTACAATAAGCATCCATGACTTGCAAAACTTGCAACAGCATGGTGTCTAACAGTCTAATACATTGTCGTCATGTGCTGACGTCTTGAAGGGAAATAAATACTAGGAAGAGTGGATGTTTTTGTTGCTCCATTGTTAAATTAAAATAGTCACAAAGAAATTATGCTTCTTGCCATAGCTCTTTGCAACATAAATCCAACTCTGACCAGAACAACCCAGACCAATGAATAAACATCATGCATGTACATATGAAAGAACATAAACTATTTCTTAAATACTACACATCAGCTGAAAAAGAGTTCTTATTACATCATTTCAGAAGGATTTCATGGCAAACTTATAAAGCATTAATTCAATTCCATCTAGAAGCACAACTGATTGGAACATAAGTGTTGACACAATTGGCTAATAAATATTTATTACAATCAAAACCAATTGGCTATGGAAAAATCAAAAAATGTGTGCACTAGAATACATGGTATCTTTTATATAAAAATTCCCACTTTCCGGAAGCTGTTTACATAGCTCTCAGTGCACAAGGAGCTCTTAATAAGGATGTCATGTATCATTTATCTCTGATAATGTCATGTTAACATGTCATAGGTTTTGTTGGAAGAAAAACTACCAATCAAACAGTTGCATTCTTTGCAACCCTACTAGGTGTAAGAGATTTGTAACAGATGTTAAGGTTCATCCAGAATTGGGTCAATGTATCACATTAAAATCTTGTTTGGAAGTACAAAAGAAGAAACATAAATATATTCAAGTTTCTAGAAACATTTCACTAGGATTACAAACCTCAATATGTTCATGGTTTTGTGGCACTGGTAGAAACTGAGGAAGCCTTTTGCTCAGCCAAATGGTGATGTCTCTGTTTGTATTAACAGCAAAGGGTTCATACCCTTCCTGTAAGCCGCATATAGTGAAATATTTTAGAGTGCTGACATCTTTTCCAAAGTTCATTCTTCCCACTTGAGATGGGCCCAGGCTGCATACAGGTAGAAATCCTTAAAACAATATGAAAGAACATGTGGGTTGTACATAATGAATATCATGGTGAACCACTCTCTTCTGTAACTGAATTAAAAAACATTTGTAGGGAAAAAAAAATCTAAAATCAAAGATTATAAAGATAAAGATAAAGAATCATCAACTACACATCACAGCTTGCATGTCAGCAAGTAATGTATCTTAAACATCATTCTGAAAAAAAATCCCACCTAATAGTCATGCATATTTTTAGGCGACACTCAAACTACTCCACAGAGTCTGATAGCCAGCTCTTGGTTAATCTCTCTGCTGAGCTGGTAGAGAATTGCCAATTTCACTTTAAGTCTTAGTACTTTTGGTATTCCTCCTAAAACATCATAATTCATTGTATTTTGAGAGAATCTTACTTTAAAAGTAATACAGTGCTTGTCCATGCAACTATAACAGTGGGGGAAAAAACTGCAACTATGCACAAAGTGTATGTCATATATCTAAAAACAAAAAAAAATTAATTAATTTTAAAAATTCAGAAAACTCTAGGTCTGGAAAATGAGAACTGACAATATGACACCATAGCTTCATGAAACTTAAAGTATTTTGGTTTGGGATTGTATTTTCTGTCTTACGTTTTGAATCAGCTTTAAATTTGTATTCATCTTAATGTTTCACTAGCACAGAGAACACATTTGTGACTTCTTTTTACAAAACTTTTTTTTCCTCATTCCCCAGAATGGGCAAGGACACTTTCCCCATACAGTTGTTCTTCAGGTACATTCTTTTTTTTATTCTTGATCTCAGCTTTACAGTCTAAAAACCTAAGAAAATCTTCTATTTCTTCTATTTCTTTTCATCCTACTTTTCAATTTCCACAGCTACAAACTACTTCGTAGACTGATTTGACCTAGTTATTAACAAAAGAGCAGAATATCCATCAAGAAACATGAAGCTCTGTTCAGTGATTGTGATTCACGTGAATATAACAGGTACTGAAAAATATAAGGACAAAATTCAAAGTAGTTCCTTGTTTTTCTTTAGGCTGCTCAGATTAAAAAAAGAGCAGAATATCTATTCATGATGTTCGTTCTTTAGAGACAAAGCAAACTCCAGAGCACCATCTACAGGAATTACTGTCCACCAGATAAATGATCAGCCTTCAGTACCACTTTTTGAAGATCTTACTACATATACACAACTGGTTGTCATGTGTATTAGACATGATAAATTTAATGATATAACACTATTAGCCGTAATTTGAAGTAAAAATATTTATCTTCACAGCTTGGCTTTTAAATCACAAGGCACCAGCTCCTCAGATAACACAGCTATAATAAACAAGATGTATGTCAATTCTGTTAGTGAAAATTCAGTGATGGACAATAATGCAAGTATTTTCCAGCACTAAACAGAACAAAATTGTATTAACAACACATAACTAGGAAAATCACATTTGCATACAGAGACATGCACTATGATAAAGCCTAGCAGCTCTAGCAGGAAAAAAATTACTAGGCTCTTTGTTGAATTAAAGGAATCCACAAACTGTTGCAAAAGTTGCTAAGAAAAGCCAAAATTGAAATTGTTTTTAATAACCATACAATTCTCATTTCATCGCCCAAAAAATGGTAATTCTTCTACCTGCACGTTTTCCTGTGGCTTCAAAAAAACCCCCAAACCTCCCATATAGATTAGATGTGAAGAAAGTATTTTAAACACACACACAAATAAAATGTAATAAAATGTAATAAAATTTAAATGAGAATTTGCAAGGTTCTCTGAAAGAAAACAAAGAAACACAGGAAAAACTCCTGCACAGGTAAAGCTGTCATTGATGTTTTTATTCCATGTAGAGCGTCCCATCAAACTTGCCAATGAAGGCAATGTGAAATCAAGATGACAGTGCCTCTCAACAATAGTCCTCATTGATTACTGTACATGTAGCTGATTCCTGCACATAATTGTACAGTAATTTTGGCTCTTTATAGATGGAATATAAACACCAGTCCCAGTCCTAACCATGAGAACTCTACTTCCATTTCTGGTGAAATTCTGCATTGATTTGCCAATGATTTTGTTGTCATTTAGTTGTTTTAGGGCTTTTCTATATATGGTTCAGAGCATCTCATAGGGGGTGTGCTGTTAAGGCAGCTACATATCTTTCGACAGAATAAAAATTGATTTCAATAGCCATCTTTGAATGGGTATCTAGCCATTTTAGATATTATTGTTCATAGATTCCATGTAACCCTTGCCTGCTGGTGGCTACATAAAAATATTATTTACCCCTAATCTGCCTCCTGATCTACAGATGCATAACTGGGCTATGGAGCAAATTTTATTTCACTGTATGAAATAGCAAAAGAAGTAAAAAGACTTAAACACTATCACATGAAAAGTAACCCTCTAGCACTATCTGTCACACCAGGACAGCAACACTTTTCAAAATGTTCCCTACTTTCAAGCATCCAACATGAACCTCCTGACTCAATCTGTTGAACACTACAAACAATTCCTGCTCATAGGGATCATGACTTGACAAAATAAAATTTGAGTTGTGCAAGTGCTGCTGTTCATATCTACAGTTGAATTTATCGGCTACAAATGTGTAAGATGCAATTATGTTTATCAATTTTACTCCTGAGATGGTATCTCATAAATAAATTCACCTGCCATAATCCCAAAGAGCTCCTCTTTTTGGTAATACAGCCTAACATGCAGCACAAGCTGTATTCTAAGCTGGCAGAACACCATATCCTCTTTTCATTGTTCTTAAGTAAATTAAATCTACAGGACTGATTTACTGTAAGGCTGCATCAGAAATTCTGTTTTCTAAAGTGAAAGGCCCCTTTTTGCAGCAACACAACATGCACATTATTCACTGATTGAAGTCACCTGCAGAAAGGTCTCAGTGCTGTTAAGCAAGACCCGGTAACAAAACCAAACTAAAGCCAGCCTACCAAAAAAACCCCAAAAAAAACCCCAAAAGAAAACCCCAAAAACTCCATAAATATATTTTGAGTATTTCTTTCGTATGTGTTTTTGCACATACACACTCATAATCAGTTCTCTTCCCTTCCTTCCTTCCTTTTGCTTCCAATATTTGTGTCTTAAATACCCATAATAATTTCAAATATAGCTTTGGAGCTATTAAATCTAAGATAAATCAGCAGGTTTCCTTGAAAACAGACTAGGACGTCCAATTTCAAAGGGCAAGTTCTTTCCTACAAAAACAATACTGAAGGAGCTTAATGTGAATTACAGTGACATTGTGGAAAATCTGAGCTGTTTGACATAAAGTCTCCAACATGGTTACCAAAGACTTCAGGCTCCGTGTCAAGCCAGGAACTTCCTTAGCAGGCAGATCTGTTTCAATTTGGACCTGCAACTAGAAACAAGCACCACAAAAAGTGGTGAAATCACACTATTGTTATTTCAACTTGGAATATATGCAGCCTACCCTCAGAATTTAATAGAATTTGAGTTTCTTTCAGAATCCCCTATTCCTCAATGGGAGTATATTAACTAATAACTGAAAAGCCATTAAAATTAAATTTTCCAAGATTATTTTTTGCATATAACACTAACAGTAAGCCAATTCTCATATCCCTTTCCCTCATTGTGTCACCACTGCATCAAAGGAAATCCAAGGGCAGTAAAGTAACAGACACCAGTCCAGAAAATTAATGGCAAACATGTAATTTTAAATAACATAAAAATATTTCTCGTTCCTAACATATGGCAGAGGAAGGAAAAAATATCTCCCAAAATATTACTGAAAGTAAAATATTCTGAAATCCAGATGAAAATAAAGTGGTTAAAATTCAGGGAGGTAATTGGCTAAATAAGGGGTATGAAATTGATATTTCCCATGGGAATACGGTAGGGATGAATATCCCAACAGCAGCATGTGGAGCTCTTCCTGTTCAAAAGTTTAACTTTGTCTCTCAGCTACAGCTGTATTGTTTAATAGATGTATAATATTTATGGCAGAATATATGTACCTACAAGAAAAGAAAGGTTAAAGCTTAATTTTTTATTTTTAACATTACCATAGTCCAGAAGTTTTGGGCAGTTGACTTAATACAATTTCTTACTCCTTTTCTGTTTCTGTTTGCACACAGGTATATAATTAAATTTATAAACAAAAATACCTCTTTGGTACAGAATCAATCTGCCACCTTCATAGTGAACTAGCATCTGCTTGTGGATGCTGAAACCTGCACCAAGAACCCTACAACAAGCACGAAGTTCAATCAGCTGGTTTAGAATTAAACAGAATATTTTAGAGAATAGCTGACTGGATCAGCTGATCTCCTCCCAGTGCTAAAACAAAACCTTAAAGATGGCTTAAACTCATTATCACAGTTTCTTACTAATTGGACAAACACTTGCTATTATTTCAGTACTTCATCTAGATAAAATCTGATGTCCTTGCCCCCCATGGCAGGGGGGTGGACTAGATGCTCTCAAAGGTCCCTTCCAATTCAAACCATTCTGTGATACATGCTATAAATTCTATTACATCATATGGTGATCTACTGCAGAGAGGATGAAATATTAAAGGTCATGTATCTGCTTCTTCATACACATCCCTGAGAAACAGTTAGAGTCTCACAACAAAAGATAACCACAAAGATCACTACAGAAAAGGCTAATACTAATCAAATAGAAAAAACCACAAGGCAGGGGAGGCAGGGATGAGAATGAGGATATGAAACACAAAAGAAACACATTAAAGTGAAGTCAGAGCAAAAACCAGGCAATAGCAAGTTACCAGCATGATACATTACTGTACTCACCATCAGCAACCTCAAAGTCCTTGAACGCAAGTTCTGAGCCTGAGTCATCCAGCAGGATTTCACCATTCAAGGTGAACATCATAGTGTGCTCATTCATGTCAACCATACACCCAACAACATCTCCTGCCAACCAAGAGCGGCCAAAATGCTCATTACCTTGATGCCACCGCTGTGCCTGAAAAATAATTAGAAGCATTTAAAAGATAAATAGTGACAACGCATGTGTTCTTCTCATCTTTAAGGGCAGAACTAATAATTAACTACCTCAATTAAGATGGTATTAAAATGAGCTCTTTCACAGAATATCATTCCAAAACCGTGTCTGTGAGTACTCCAAGCTGACTCTGAATATGGAAATCCAACAATTAACTTCCTGCAAGCACCCCACACATCAGCATTATAAAACATTGCTAAGAGAGCTGACAGGGAAAACTGCTATTTCAACATTTTAGTAAAAAGCAAGAGTATGGTTTAGTTTTTTGCAGAAGTTCCATGAAAGACTTGTAATCACAATAACATACAATCAATTACAATGTTTAATAGCTACTTCACAAACCCTTTTTAAGCAATTGCTTTTATTTACTTTAACAGCCTATAAATTCATTACTTGTAAACAATCTGCATTGTTTCCTTAAGTTTAATTCTTAAAATATTTTGTGCAAAATAAATTAATCTTTCTCTAATATCAGGTTTTGGGAGGAATAGAACTGTCTGTGAATGAGACAAGCACTGGGTTTCTGATAGATTCCAGAGTAACTGAGGGCATGATTAGGGATTCCTCTGACTGACTTTCAAGTCAAAGACTGCAAAGGCTTTCAAGGGGTCTTGGATTGGAGTTCAAATAAATTTACATCTATTAAGAACTATTGTAACCAAGCATAGGAAAAAAAGGGCATCAGTAACTAATAACAGGATTCCTATTCATGTATTTCACCACAAGTAGATGTTTATGTTCTGTATCCATCCTAGAAGTTGTACAAAACCCATGAACCTTTTTCAATATTTTGAAGGTAAATTTTTTTTTTCCAACCAATGAAAGAACCCATTAAAATCAAACACAACAAAATAGTTTTGTGGATTGAGATCTAAACATCAAACCCTAAGATTCAGAAGGCAACTACACAGCTATTCCAGTAAAAAAAGAGGACTTGAATGGTTTACATAAGACACTTGACAAAAAAACTTTCCAGTTCTCTTTTCAAGGCATCTTCTCATGCAACACAGGAGTGGGAAAGAAATAAATTCCCACAGCATGAATAAAATCCATCTTGAGAACTTTATCTTGCTGGGAATATCCAGGAATACTGTTGATTTCTGTTACATATTTTAACAGTAGTAAAGGAAATTAATTCCAATACCGGATACAAGAAATACTTTGATAATGAGTCATCAGTAGCCTTAAAAACAACTAAGGTTCAGATAGCAGTTGCACTTGCCCTCATACTGAAATTGAAGATTTCAATGAGTCATTTGACCTAGTCTGATGATAGTCAGTAATATAAAGGTTTGTTTTCCTATATATTTTTACTACTAGATTTCAGTCAGTCATTTTTTTCACGCAGTTAAATTTGAGCAAACATTAGTGGTTCTATCATACTTAATTTAAGCTGTAAGGATTTCTGTGAAAACCTAGCTATATTCTTTGGAACTCTTACCATTCTACAAAAACTTTGTATCAAAGTTTGCCTCAAACACTTACTGTTAGTAATCTTAACCATATTTATTCCCTAATGGCACTTCTTATAGAGAGAACAACAGAGTAAAACTTTAAAGAAATTATTCATAGCTAATTACAGCTCTGCCAGTATTTTGAATTTGATTAAGCCACTTTGATTTTCAATTCTTTATATCTACTGTAGAAATATGTGAATTTGTGAAAAAACATTATAGAAATGCCAAACCTTGCTAATTAATTTTTCAGGTGACACTGATTCTAGTTATTCTACCTAGGCCCTCAAACAAAGAGAAACAATTTCATGAAACATCAATGAAACGAGACACAAAAATTAGAAGTTTTGCAGTCAATCATATTATTACAGATAAACACGTACAAACCTTAAAGCCATCAAAAACAAAAGCTTCTTCATCCGAGCCAAGTTCCTGATCTGGCAGACAACCTGGCCTGGTCCAGCCAACTCTCATGTCTCCTGCAGTAACTGCCTCAAACTCGAAGTACCACTTCCCAGTCTTCACTGCATAAGTCTTTTCTGTGCGGAAGATCCTGAACTTTTCCATTATCCCACTGCACACATCCAGTCTTGTTGCTGTAAGGGTTAAAAAAATAAAAATAAGCATAAAGGGGGGGAAAAAAAAATCAATGCAGAAAGTACTGTTTTCAAATACTGACAAGAAACAGTGAAAGCGAAAGCAAAAGGTAAAGGAATCCCTTTGAGCATAGACATGAAAAGAAGAATGTGCCAGCAGGACAGCCATGTGGGGAAAGTGTCCTTGCCCATTCTGGGAATCAGAGAAAAAAAAAATCAAGAAACAAAAAAACACAAAGAAAGGAGAAATTGGAAATCTGAATGCAGCTAAAAATAGATGACTCAAGGATCACTCTGATTCTTTTTCTCAGATTAGGGAATAAAAGGCCAAAAGCAGGGATCTTTTCCCACAAATTTGTAATGTATCAAATAAAGCAACATTTGAAAAGTCACCATTTCAGTCTAATCACTACAATTCCTCTTCTTCCTGACTTTGTTATAAAATCAGATTTGTCTGCACCTATTTGCACCTGTTTGTTAGGCCATGCTAAGAATTTCTCCCTTTCTCTCACGCATCAAGGTCCACATTTCCAATATCACCTAGGATAGCCTATAAAATCACATTCTACAGAATTAACCATCACTTCTCATGCCACCATGCCTGACTTCAGTTAGACGAGGTTCATTAAATTTCTGCTAAGCAATGCAACTCTCTGCCACGTAATTCTTTATCAGAAAAATTTTCTCTTTGGTAGCCTACACAATTAATGCCTTAAAAACACTTCTGATGACCCTAAATACTTCATCTATACAGATGAAGCACCACAAAGCATGGCAACTGAAAAATTGTTTTCTTTTTAGATTCCAAAACCCAAAATGCTTTCTATAGTCTAAGCAATGCCAAAAATACAGCTGCTGTGGGAAACCAGTGAGTAGTAATAATAACAAAATATAAAAACCAATACTAGAGAACTCCGTGAAATTAATGTTTAAATAAAAATTGATTGGAGATGCAGAACACCACTAGAGGGCTCTAAATCCATTAATAACAGTATGAATTTTTGCTGATGGAAGAGGATCCTTGTGACATGTTTTATGCATCTCCAAAACTTGAAATTAAGGAATATAAAATTCACATCCACTGAGTTTACATATGTTTTTCCTATTTTGTCTTGAAATAGCAAATATTGCATTAAATAAAAACTGTTCAAAGAAACTGTAATTGTATTTAAATTGTAAATAATTGCTTTAAATGTAAAAATGCTACATTTGTAAATATTCATTTGAGGCCACAGGACAAGAAAAGGAAACAAAAAGGAAAAGAAAAATAAGGAAAGAAAGAAGTTAAGAGCTAAGGGAACAGAAAATGGAGAAAAGCATCTATTCGATTTTGAAACACAAGTTCAAATGGTTTGATTGGATGCAAAAATTCAGTAGTAGTGTGGAAAATTCTAACCTTTTCTAAGAAAAAAAAGCCAAAATTAATTACCATGATCTTGATCAGGAGCCTCCAGGTTGTAACCATAGCCTAGAAGGGTGCGGACAGCTTCCCGAAGACTGTCTTTGTTGGACTTCTTTGTTCGATCATCCAAAAGAGCGTACGGTACAAGGCGAGGATTTCGTCGGTTTTTCACATCCTGCATAAGTATGAAAAATCAGTTCAATGTCAGAAACTGTGTTCTGTCTTACAGACATGATTATTCCTCAACAGCAGCATAAAAATTACTGTTTATACCAACTGAAATCATGTAACTTCAAATAAGGCAAGGAATCAAAGAAATTGCAATAGTCTTGAAACTACAAGAGTGAATTCACTAAAAAACAAGTGACAGATACAAAAAAGATTAAAAAAAGCTCTGTGTCTTAGACCTGCTCTAAGGTTCTGACAAATTTACTTAATAAAGTAACTATAAAAACCACAGAAACAAGAATAGATCCAAAGAGTATGACAGAAAAGTCAAAAGAATTAAATTTCATACACTGTTATCAAGCAGCTACCATAACAATAAACTAGTTTCTAAACAAAGCTGAGACCTTTCTGTACCACAAATATACAGGTGTTCGTTTAATTATTATAGAACTAAACAAGATAGATCAAATGCTCAAATAATAAATGTGATAAAAACAAAAGAAAAAAATGCTACTAATAAAAAAATAAATGCATGTAACACTAATTAATACATTACAATACAGATAAGTAACCTATGCCTTACTATAACAACTATTTAAGACATGTTTTTTTTTGAAATTAAAGGGGTTTACAAGAATATCATTTATGCACTCCATGTGTTAAGTTTTTGCAATAGATAATTAAACCAACCTCTTTCCAGCTAAAATGAAAGTATTGGTGAGGTTTAATCTTCATATTTTAGGTTTATTAAAAAATCTTGATTAAGTTTTCCTCTACTGCAAAATTATCTTATTTGAAAGCAGTGTTTAACTGGATTATTTAAATGGCTAATCTAATTCTTAGCAACTAACAGAATTGTTTTCTTGTCTATATTTTCTTCTCACATCCTGTCAGTATTTGTTGACAAGGAGAGAAATCATGCAAAGAACACTCTGTGTTTTTCCTAATTGCTATACTTATAAAAAATTACAGACCAGACATATCATATAAAAAATAGTTGCTGTTTGTTCTCTTCAGTACAATACCAAAGATATCAAGAGGTTTTTATTGTTGGTTAGACTTATTAAGAGGTCCAAAACCAATGCCTATTATTTTAGAAGACAGTGTCTACAGTGAAAGTGCCTTATTTCTTTTACAGAATTACAGTTCTAGTTTTAGGAACAAATGTGGTTTCAATTCTATCTTTGCAAGAGGAGAAGAAATGGCACATCCATTCTGAAAAAAATCTTGCAGGCATCTTTTGTAATCCTTTAAATGCTTAGATTCAAGGCTGTCTGCCTCTTGCCTTGTCATAGTGAGCAGATATTGAAAGGTCAGCTATAAACCAGTGCTTGATGAAATCTGGTCCTACAAGTTATTCCTCTAGGAGAAGAAATATTAAGGGACAAGCATTACCTACATGCTAAAAGGGCTAACAGAAAGATAAAGGTAATGCATGACTGGGGATACAAATTACAAAGCCATATCAGCTCTAATTTCATTCTGTGGAAAGGACAGTGGCAGGGCCAAGACCAATACCATTTGAGGGATCTACTTTTCATATTTATTCCAAATTCTTGAGCTGGCATCCTACTTTGTCCAATATTTAATTTGGCAGATGTGAAAAAGGGCTGTGGTCTTTGAGCAAATGCTGAAGTAAACGTTATGAGAAGTTATTATTTGGTATCAGAGTTTGCACATTAACATCTGGGGTGATGAAACACTATGAGTTTGATTATTTGTTACTGAAAGGACACAAAAACCAGAAATCATTTCCTCTGAAGCACTGTATGTCCAAAAGACATTGTGAAATATTGTCTTTAAAAGTATGAAAGTTTGGAACAATAAATATATTCTTATCCATAATATAATGTTAGACTAATGCATTTGTAGTTACCATAGCAATCATTAACAAAAATTAACATACAGGCAATCCTCTGATAACAACGTATGAGAGCAAGGAGAGGAAAAAAAAAAAAAAAGAAAAGGAATGCAGCAATTTAATGTATTAAACCAACTTGATTTTACAGATTTTTTTTTTCCTGGGATCTAATTTAATTTAACATTGTGACCTTTTTCACCTATTCAAGGCTGTGGCTATGTCTTTAAATTTGAATGTGAGAAGAGATTTTTCTTTTATCAACTTTGTTCCTTTTTTTCCCTATTACACATCTATCTAAATTTTGAATGTGTTCCTTGAATTAAGCACTCTTATTGTTATATTCATCATAAGTTTTTGTACTAATGACCTTCAGCTCCTCTCTGGTGTAAGTGCAGAGAATGATCCTGTACAGTGATTGAGCTTTGCACATTCACAATCAAGTCAACAAGAAAACTGATTAGCTAATAGTGATAATTTTTACTGAGTACATTTCCAAGTAGTACAGACACTGAACTCCTTCTACTCAATACAAAGTAGTTATTGCAGACTGTTAAAATAAGTTTTAACATTCAGCCTAAGTTTTTTAATTTTTTGCCAGAATTTTCCAGATTTGACAGTCTAAGGATTCCTCACAAGACTGTTTTGTACAGAGTTTGTCTGGCAACTACTTGGTAACAGACAAATGGTTTGAGCTGGGTAGCACACATGATATTTATATATTTTCTTTGTTTTGAATTGTTTTGAATTTTGAATTTGTTTTGAACCTATCATATCACAGATAAAAAAAGGGGGGGAAAGCTTATGTATTTTATTACACAGCTTTGTCTTAATTTCATGTAAAAACATACATTAATAATTTATAATTTACTTAGGAAAACATTGCAACCACAAAAAATTGGGATGCCTGGCAGAATAAGCCCTGGATGGAAGTAGTAATGTTAAATGTCAATGATATAGCACTGGCCATGAACTTTTCACAGTCTACATGACAGATTCTGATATACACAGCAAATGATAGACAAAAACTATTTGAATGGGCACACATACACTTATTTGTAGGGTATAAAAGGATATGAATAAGGCAATAATTGATCAACAATGGGCCAATTTAACTGCATAGGTTTTTTTAACTACATATAGCTCTTAAAAGAAAGAGAAAAGAACTACAGAAAAAAATACCTAAACACACACAACAAAAAACACCACCCAGCCTTTTAAAACTTCCATGGTAGGTAAAGAACACTGCTGCAAAGTAACTCAAAGGAAACACATGGCAGATGTAAAGTGCATTCTTTTGTTCAATGAGTCTGTGATGTGTCAATAACTGATCTCGTGGCACTGGACCTACAACTGGTCTTGGAACTTCCACAGACAGATCTCACATAAGAATGAAACAATAAACGTCCATATCGTCTACAGCAGCAGAGAAAACCAAAGTCAAATTTTATCAGCAGCTCTAAAATAACCTATTAAGAAATGCAGTGTGTGTAACAAGGCTGTGTGCTTCAGCAGTAATTCAGTAACAAAAAACAAAGTGCCATAAGAACCTCTAAAAGACATCTGAAAATAGTAACGTAGTTTTCAGAGCTATAAATGTCGTATTGCAAAGCTGTGCACTCCTGGACCTTCCCAAATCTCTGAGAAGTTCAGGAACAGCTCAGATCACTAGACTGAGGAGAATAAAAGGTCACCACAAATAAACGTAAATCAGTGCTTACCAGAAAGAAAGATAGGAAAAGACCAAAAAGTTAAAACATGTAGTAGGAAGAGTGCAGGAAAAATATGATAATAACTTGTTGGGAACACACATTTTGTGGTTTAAAGTATTAGAGCTGCAGAGATACATCATCTGTGTGGTACTGAAATGATTTTGTTCTCATAAGCAAGGATATTAAACTACAAGCACAAAGCAAATGTATTTCAGCACACATCCAGTGAGACAGATGTTCTGTTGTTTTCTTGGCTCCCTTTGCACCATTAGCAAACCTTTATTCCACAGCTACGAATTGATTCTGTTTGCTGTCCTAAATCCACCAACACACAAGATCCACACCTCTCACCATAACAAAGATTTCCAAGCAATTGCCACAAGTGCTACTGGGCAAGCTTGACAGCAGTGCTGCCAGCAAACCACTGGGCCATTGTGTGCATGTGCAGCATGGACACTGGGAGCAGGGTCTTTTAGCTACACTACACCTTTCATGCCTCACTATCCAGAGGGCTAGCTTTCCCACACCTATCACAGCAGCTCATGTTTAACCAGGAACCATGAAAGTTAAAAATCATCTTATAGGGGAAAAGGAAAAATACAGTTCTAAACTGGTATTTACTAGAAAAGTAATTTTCAAAGTCCAGAGCATTAGGATCAGAAAGCACAGTAAAGACCTCACAAAGCCGTATTCTTAGCAAAGTTAATAATCCAAATGTACCCAGCCAAGGAAGAGGTTGTATTCCTCACCAGGAATACCAGCAGCTGAGTTCTTACCTTGGAAGTATGTGTAGCCTCAGTAATATGCATACAGCTTCTGCCATCTTCACTGAGGACCACATCTATATGGAATGCCTGGCAGAATGTGCCCTGACTATGAATGGAAGGAACTAATATATCAGTATAAATCATGTAAAATGTCAAAGTGAGGTAACATAAGTGGTTTTTACAAGGACAAGATGCTGGTTTTATTCAATTAATTATATTTAATTAAAAATGAAAAAAATAAGCAACAACTTGATTTTTCCCATGCATCAATATTTCACCCAGCCTGAGTTTCTAGAACAATGTCTCTTTTGCATTGCAGCCGTAGACAGTCTGAGAAGACCAACTCCTGATCAATTAATGATGCCATATACTTTCTATAAATCTGAAAAAAACAAAAAAAAAGATCCTGACTTTAAAAGATCAAAATGTCTTTCATTTTTGGGCCAAAGAGAAGTAAGATTTCATATAATTGCTTGGCAATACTAACTGACTATTCTAGGACAGAAACTGCAGACAATCATTTAAGGTGCATTTCACACCACAGAAGGAAGATTTTAGGTTATCAATATTTATAAACAATTGGTAAAGCTGTGAAATTTTTATTTTTTTTTTTCTTTTTTTGGTATAAATGAGGTTTCTGATTGTTAGCTTTTCTAGCCAGAACACAATGCAAGATGAAGAAAAAGTAAGATAGCTTAGTCAAAGGGTATCTGGAAAGGTGGCAATGTATATAAGCAAAAGATGAAAGAATCTTTGCTTGTGATCTCTACAATCAGTAGAGAGACCTCGAAGTCATGTATTCAGAAAGAGGGACAAGGCAGGTAATGTACTTTAAATTATTTTCATTTCCTTTCTGAGCTCTAAGCTCGACCTTTTTCTCTTCTTTTTTGTCTTTTCCTTATTCATACGGATATTGGGATTCTCCTCTATGCATAAAATCACAGTTTTATGAACACCAAAAAATACCCTAAGTTCATGGATAAACTTATATGACTTCTGAATATTTTCCATTAGATTGTGAAGATTTAGTCACAAATACATGCTTTTATACTTCCATGCTGTTTTTCCATTATCTTGTGTTGAAAAATTCCTTAAAAGAAACCGAACAAAAATTCATGTAATTATGACAGGACTTAATGTCAAAATCCATAAAGGTTAAAAAAAAAAAAAA
>VYXF01004723.1:190607-204319 GCA_013397295.1 Polioptila caerulea
AGCCTTATCTCATAGCACAAATGTGATTATTTTAATTCACTAACAGCAAGGCTATATTGCTTCTTTGCCTGCATCTAACTCCTGTATCTGTCCTTGTTCATTTACCATTTCCCCAGTTCCAAGACCACCAGCTTGCATGTAATCATGTTCTCCCTTAAAGAGACACTGTCAAGTATTTTCATACTGATTTTTGTGCCTGGTTTTCCACTTATCCTTGCTATTTAATATGTTCTTTTAAGCAGAAATACATATTTTTCCTACCTTTTTCACTCTTTCTGCTTTCTATCTTCATGAAGCAATAAGCAACTGTGAGTCTGTCCTACCAAAAAATACTTGTTTGTTGTCAGTGTCATCAAAGTTGTCAAGAGTTCAGGGAACAGGATTTATTCGCTAACTTGTGCTCCCTCTTCTGGCTGGCTGGCTGGCTCTGCAGCAGTGGAGCAAAAATACTGTATATAGTCATGCAAAAAATGTAGCTTGTTATATCTTGTTAAGAAAATCCCTGACAAGCAGTGATGTATTTAGAAGAAAAAAAATCTGGAAGTTGGAAGGCATTTTCCCCAACAGTTTTTGAAGAAAGAAATGGTTTTTACTTTAACTACTTGAGAGTATCCCTTTGATTTTTTTCATTTTATATAATCCCAAAATGATGAGGCTCTCATTCTGAACATACCTACTAGATTATTTAATTCATCCTACATCCACAGCACGATTGCAGTTCATAACATGTTTCCCAGTGATTAGTTCATCTACTTTAAAACATTTGTAAGCTTCTTTCCCTTAGGAAACTATCTTACAGCTCTGCAAGATCTGTTTATAGTATACAGCACAACATCATGTCACTTTATTCCAGTACTGTAACATGTCACAGTACTATGACAGGATGACAAAATGTAGCCCATGAAATAAACCCATTGGAGTTAAGCAGAAGCACATACAAGTGTGGACAAGAGCTAGAGCTAGCAGCTTGCCATGTGATACATATGCCAGCTAAATCAGAGGCATTGCTGCACTGCACCCAGAAAGTGGCACCATGCTCTTCTGCTCTCTTCTTATGGATTTTAATGAATCTATAAGTATATTGTAAGCACTCCTGAAACTCAGCTGTTGGTCTTTTCTCCAGGAGAAAAAAAAAAATATTTGAAAAGAGAAAGATTATGGAATTAAGAGCAAATCAACATCAACATCCAAAGCATGGCAGCTTCTGCCAGACATATTATTGTTGAAAAAGGCCTGTTTAACTATCCATGAGACTATGGTAACTTCTCTGCCAGGAATAAGGGATATAAGTACACTGTTGATCTTGTAAATCTGCTTCCTGAAGGTCATGAATATTGTCCACATTTAACAATCATACTCTGTAGATAGCATAACTATGACACTGTTCATTGCACCACTACACTGCATTCTCAACAACAGTGCACAACTCAGCACACAAAAGTCTTCAATCAGTAAAAAAATTCTTGGATGTTTAAAGTAGAAACACTCAATACAGCAAAACCCCAATTAATTGGCTTTCCAGCTCCAAATGTAATCAGTTTCATAGGCACTAGAGCTTTTTAGTTTTAAATTCTCCAGACTCTTCTCTGCATGCCTGTAACTGTCTTTGTCTTGATAAGGAAGAACAGCTAAATATTTATCATATATACCTAAGCCCAGTCAAGATTTAGAGCAGAAGCATTTGTCTAATACTCTTTCAGAGCATAACTTGGTAATCAAAAGCAGAGCTTGATTTACATCGACTGATTAAAAAAATTCTGAAAACTTAGCTAGGGACTACTATTCCATTTATACAAAAACTTGTCCTCGGCCATCAGAACAGATGTGGATACCTAGATCCTATTTGTCTAGTCAGACATCTTTGAGGCTATGGAGTCAATCTTTTAAAACTCTAGAAAAATTGTTAATGTACCACTCAGTTACAAGGCTAAGGGGTTTTAAACAAAACCTCAAGTTGCCATGAGTTTTCTCACACCAGACCATACATCTCACACCAGACTATACATTTTAATAAGTGAGGAAAGATTTAATTTTCATGTTAAACTTTGTCATCCAGTGAGCAGGACATTTATTAGGAAGAGAGCCTAGGGAAGGCCAGAGTTCCAAGAGTTTCCCTTAGGAAACTATTTTAGGAGTCAGTAGATAAAATATAGAGAGCTGTTCAGTGAGTAGATCAAAGTCCTCCTTTTGACCCTCTGCTCTCTCCTGGTGAGGCTCAGAAATGTCGCCTCACAGGGCTGCAACATTTTAGGTTCAACAGTCATTTTAGTTACTTTCCCTAAGCACAGCACTGAGAACATACAACAGACTTCATGATTCTTCTGAAATGTTTAATTTTAGGTTATATCCCATACTAGATTTGTCTGATCGATGTTTTTTGGGGTTTTGAGGTGTTGTCTTAAAACCCAGATTTAGCAACTCCACTGCCTTTTGGGTTTTGGGAACCATAATAAAATTAATAATTTATGACTATCACATCTTGCCTCTTCAAAGGCAGAACCTTCTATATCAACAGGAACATCAAAACATACAAAAAGACAGTGTATAATAATAATATTGTGAAGATGTAAAGGAGAAATTTTTTCATTGCCACCCACCCCCCTTACATCTTTTACATATCATTCCCAAACCAGTAACACTGGGAAAGTCTTTGACATCACCATCTAACTGACTTTTCTACTTAATACTGCACTAATTCATAAAATATACAATTTAGCTGCAAATGCACTACAATAAATATGGCAGAATTATTTGTGGGGTTTTTTTTAAGATACACTGATACAATGGGTAGGTTAAATTGTCTTTAAGGTCTAAGAAAATTTATTCACTACATGTGAGTCATAAGATTAAATTTTGCCAAAGCTAGTTAGAAATAAAATTAGCTAAGAGATGTATATGATTCCAGAAATTTCTTAACTTTATTTTAAGCAATAAATTCCGTTGCAAAACTCAATTTAATTTTGGGCTATGTAATTTCTATCAAAGTTGTAACAATTTCCCAACTTTATTCATTTCAAAGCTCCCAACTGGCAAGGTCCTGTATTGAAAATTACTGGCTTCTGGAAAAATAAAAAATATGGTAGACATGGTATAAATTCTTGATTGCATTCTTTAATATATCAGAAATATTTATTTTTTGAGCATATAGTTTTTCATTCTAGAAATGAATTGTGCACTGACTCCATAAACATAGGATTGAAATAGTGAGTTCAAAATTAATCCCCTCCCCTGACGACAGAAAATCATCATTTCTCATTATTCATATTCCATCAGAAATGTTAACAGCACTTCAAGGTGCTTAAAGGTGGAGTATTATGGAAAAATACGATCCTGGGGAGAGTAAGGGAGTTGCATAAACACTGAATTATTTTCAATGTTTTTCTAGTAGAGAATATACATATATTCCAGTCTGCAAACAGAAGAATTGACTCACTGTCTGTCTTGACCAAAATAGAGAACATAGATTTCCTAAATAGCTTGCAAAGTAAAAAAATGACAGCTTCATAGTAAGGTACTATAATGACAATACTGAAATGCAGATATGCAGCATTTAGTTTGTCACATAAGTATACCTGTATGTGATGAGGTGGACTGCATAACTTAATATATAAAAACCCAGATTCTTTATTATTTTACACAAAAGTTTTGCAAATAGAATGAATTTTGGTCCTGTAGAAGAAGAGAATTTGACACATGTGGCACTGAAATGTATAATTAAAATTTTTGTCTAAAACAAAACCACTTTTTGTAGGAAGGGTATGTACCTACAAAACAGCTGTTTCTCATTTTTGCAAAAATAGTGATCTTTTACGCTCGGCACAAAATCATGAAAACTCATTTTTTCAGCAAGGGGTAAATTGTCCTAAAATTTCACTGAGAAATGCTACCACCACAAATTTATTAATGCAAGTGAAGAGATCTTTCTGCAAGTAAAATTCACAACCAATCACAAAAAGAATAGAAAATCTGAAAGGAAAACTGATGTAGAAGAAGAAGATGTCTTGAAAAATGCTAAATTCTGCTCATGGTATACAAATTCAGTGGGTTTGGGGGGTTTTTAAAGAAACCAAAGAACATGAGTTTTGCTTTTAATAATCCACCATGCTTTAGTCTTACTCTCCTCCCTTGTAACACATTGGGATAACTACCAAATAATATTCGTATTCACTGGAGCAGAACAACTAAAGTAGGACTGGAACCTGGAGACTGACTTAACTATTCTCAGTTAAACACAGCTTCTGCCAGAAATACAACATATTAGCAAAGTTATTACTAGAAGTTTACATTCTGATTTTCCTGGATAAACAAAATTATTCAATTCTCAGAACTGCAAACATTTAAATGATTCCCCTAGTGAAAATCAATATTTACTTTTCCTAAAATACTGGAACACATTAGCTTCCTGCATGCAATTTTCTCACCCTGAGATCCAGATAGCATACAAGAATATACCACCAAGTTTTTTAATACTGCTTGTAATACTTTTTAATACTGCTTTTAATACTGCTATTTAGCAGGATTGCTTTAAATTATGTATTTTTGTTTTCTTTGACTGACAAACTTGCATTCACTAGCTGTTTGTCCCTGATTGTACGTCACCATTATTTCCATTTAGCTGTGAAATATCTCAATAGGTAAGTGCTGTTTTAAGTGTCTGAAGTAGGCACTTACCTGCTGGATGCCATATGTCCAGCCTTGCCTTATACGGTCCCTTGCCCACACGTTGTGAGCATTCTCTGCTAGCTTATCCACCATAGCTTCCTGAGAGGGGGTCAGTTTGATAAAACTCAGATCCATGGGTGCTGGCTTATATCCACTCAACAACTGATAGCTGTTGAAAAAAAAAAGCAGAACTTGCAGTTATTTTTCAGCAAGAAAAAAAAATTAAGAGAAACTACAAAAGGAAGAAATAACATCTATGCAACATCTATATATCTATAGATATATATATCTATATATCTAGATCTATAGATATTTATATCTATATAAATATGACATCTGCCTTTGAATATAAAGAATAATAATGTAAATTTGATTACTGATTTGGTTTTGATTTTGATTCTGTTTCAAGCTAATTGCATCTTGATAGGATGAAGTAACTGGTAAGGAAAGCTACCCATAAATGGTCTGAACTAATAATGTTTTTCAAGTATTTTAGTAATGCCACATATTCAAAGATTAAGATGTTGTTTATCTAAGTGCTCATATCAACAATATTAATTCTACCTCTGAGCAGACGAAAATACTTATTAAAGTCTATCTACTTCCTACTAAAATGAGAAAATATATTCTTCCTGTTACATAAAGGGATGCTAAGAGGCAGAGCAGGTCAAATGGCTTACTCAAGACGAGTTTTGAAATCCACCTTAGATTGTCTTCATAATATTTCATACCTTAACTGTCCTTCAAATCATAGGAGAAAATTTTTAAAATTTAAGCACAACTTCAAAATAGAAAGGCAGTTTCCTCACTTTGTTTAGCACTCCTAGGAATGCTAATTTTATAAAGTTATTCCCTTCCAATTAATTATACAAATCTCCTACTTTACTTATGAGCAAACCTTCAATAGAGGACATAAAGCATTAAAGGTCTTTTCCAACCTAAATTCTATGATTTTATGATTCTATTTCTCCTCCAGCATACAAAGCACTATTTTGGTCGAAACAAAAGGAGTCTGTGGAAAATAAACAACAACACTCACTCATTGAAATTATACACCCTGGGGTGTATAAAGAATGGCTAGTTTAAATAATTGCTCAATTATTTTCTAAACAATTTGGTAATTTTCTGTATTTTCTTTATTTGTACTGACAGAGAAAAACCCATACAATAAACAGTATTTATCCCCATTTATATCCTAAAATATTCAAATACTTTACCCATCTTAATTAATTCTCTTCTGTGACAACCATTTCAAAACACAACTAAATTATTTATTGAAAACAATAATTTAAAATAACCAAGTATTTCAGAAGGATTACCATCTATAAATAAGAGGTTGAATCTTCCTTCAAAATTACCACAGTAAAAAGAAAAAGTTCAAGTTTGAAAACAACAATTCAAGAACATCATTCCAAAATCAGCCATCCACAGAGTTCCCAAACTGCAGGTTTCTATTACAGCAAGTCCTCACAGGAGTTCACTGCCCTCACAGTTACCTCTCATCAGGCATCTGTGGAGTCACTTCAGTGAGATGAGTAAGACAAGACAATAGCAACAGTGAAACACATGAAATTAGCACACTTGTCAGGCTGGCAATTACTGTGCTCTTTCCAGCCACACTCCCCTGCACAAGCTTTAAGAATATAGCCACAACGTTTTCCTTCCCCTTTTGCTAGTTTTTTCAATCCATTATATGTGAGGTATCAAAATTCTAACTTCATATGTATGGTATGACTTCAGGTTTCTCAAGTTATGATGGTTAATGACATTAAAAAGTCTCAACATTTCTGGTCTTCTTATATTAAAAAGTATAATTTCTTCAGAATTGAGATTCAGCTACAGTTTTTCAAAAGCAGGAAATTTGATTCACTTGAACAATCTTGCAAACACACATATATTTCTGCCAAGGAAATTCAGAACGAAAACACAGAATGCCCTTGATATCTTTTCCTCTTAGAGAAATATACAGCTTTTTTAGGATACTGAAACTGAAGAACAGTTTAGGAGGGGGAACTTAAATTAATACCCTGCTTATTCCCATTCATTCTGGCAAAGCCATGACATCAGGAATTCTGAAACTGTAATTTCAATGGTATGTAAATCTGTGCAGTGTGGTAGATATCAAAGACTTGATGGTCCAGGTTCTTACAGCTACCTTGTAGTAAAGTATCACCTAGAGGCCTGCAGGAATCTTGCCAGAATGAGTCAAAGGCTCTGTGATACACACAATGCATAAAAGAAACACATAACAATGAATGTCAGACATAGCAGAAAAAACCCTAAAATTTGTCTACACATCAGGTGACAAACATCTGGAAGAAAAACTGTCAATTATGTATATGAAATTTTCTAAAAAAATCCTGAGAATTCATGCATGTATGTGCGTGCCCAAGAACTAATAAAAATGGCAATGTAAACGCTGAATTGTTAAAATAGAATTCACTTAATTCACACTGCCTAACAAGAAGACACATTGACTTTCAACTTACTTCTTTGGAAGTTTCATTTTTTTCACTTTTTCTTCAGCACGTTCATCAGCAATTCCAACATGGCAGCCTAATGCCAGCAGGGTTCTAGAGCACAGAAATCAGAGATTAATTACTGACAATGTTTCAGTATTTAGAATTCCTACTGTTTATAGGCACACTACACTGCCTATAAATGGCACTATAAAACATATGAGA
This sequence comes from Polioptila caerulea, assembly GCA_013397295.1. Lineage (NCBI taxonomy): Eukaryota > Metazoa > Chordata > Aves > Passeriformes > Certhiidae > Polioptila > Polioptila caerulea. The sequence continues at coordinate 197,954 of VYXF01004723.1, forward strand.
CCTATGGAAATTATTAAAATATAATGTGGAAAGGTCAACAGCAGCCTTTTTATATATGTAATAAGCTTTCTGATAGTGTTAAGAAAATGCCACAAGATGTTGCTAAAAATTTTAGTAAAAATATGAGTAAGGTACTTCAAAATGGATCTATCATATAGCATATTTCATCTATGAGATATGAGTTTGAAGATTCTCTGCCCTTGAAATATTATTTCTTCTTTACATACTTATTCATACCACCTACAAACTCACTCATAAGGCTTCATACCCGCATCTTTATATGTTTTGTTAATTATATCACAGCTATAAAAAGAAAAAAGGCATAAAATATCCTTAGAATCCATCTTTTTTCTGAGGAAGCTATTATTTAGAGATTTCAGGTGAATCTGGATTTTTTTAGGACACACTCCTTAAGATAAAACTGACAGCATAATGCATGATAAGCATTGGGCCAAAAGTGCCATCTTATTCAATCTAGACAGTGTGTCTTGTAATATAACCACGTGTTAACCTCATGTATAACCACAAGGCTTATACCAGAGCCACTGAATCAGCCCATTGTGGCCTGACTGCAAAATGCAGCTCATTTCAGAAAACAAACACTATTTATGTAAACTTAAAATAGGGTCAACAGTACTAACTGGGTTTCTGATCACTTCAGACTTCTTGTTTGAGACTTATAGCCCACTATTCAGCAGCATAAATTATAAGTCTCATTTGTCTCCAGGATTTGATCTGTAAATTATTAATTATTTGTTCCTGCATTTGTATGCAGCGTTGGTTTATAGTCTTTCTTTAGTCTAGGTGCATTAATAAAACATTGACATTGAAATTGATAGAAATCCTAAGCAAAAGTCAGAGACTTAACTTTGGAGTCAGATGAGAATTCTCTCAAAACCTAAGGGTGATAACCATATCTTTGATAGAAACTGATTAAAGAAGAAATCACAGGCATAAATACTTTGGACTCCATTCCAAATTTTCCTTAAGTGGAAGAAAGGTGTCAAACAAGGTTTCTATATGTTCTTGCCACTAGCTAAAATGGTATTTTCTAGTCTTGCTTTAACTATATTAACTGCTCTTGATCTGACTGGAGGAAAAAATAAAAAAAAAAAAAAAGTAGAGCATAAAAACTCTTCTAACATTATTTCTCTTGGCAGATTAATTGTCTGTTTCAAGGAGATTCTTACAGCATATTTTTAGTGCTAGCAACAGGAAGTATGTCCTACTGTTATGGACTGTGAACCCTGATTAAAAATTAGACAGTAAAATCAGAAATGGGGAAACTAATATTGAGTGGCCCCTTCCAGCAAGCCACACTATCTGCTAAGAATACTTCATCCAGCTAAATTTCAACCGGCATAAATAGTATGTGATTCCTATGCAGCTATAACCAGCATGAGTAGGAGAATATATCTAATAGTGAAATGCAGTTCAGAGGAGCTAACCTCTGGTAACCCTAATTTTCTTGTAATGTAAGCCAGGAATTATCTCTACCCAAACAAAACAAATTCAAATAAGAGTGCCACAGGAGGATAAAAAGACAGACTGTACTGGAAGAATCTGAAAGACCATTAAAGCACTTCAAACCTAAGCAAGAAAACTAAAAGTGGCTGAATGTAGCTCTCATCATCACAATGATAGATGTAATTATCACACAAGACTGACTAAATACACAGAAATGGGAAAGTCAGTCGCAAAATAATAAGCAAGAATAACAAAAAAATATGCAAGACCAAACTATAAAATATATACATAAGCATGTGCAGAAACAGTATGAGCAAGCATATTTTTAATTCCATGACATTTTCAGAGGCAATTCATTCCTGCATCTTGACATTTCCTACAGCATGTAACTTTTATAGATCATAAAAGTATTCAATCATACTTAAAAATACACAAAGGTCCCAGTATATGGAAAAGATATGTTGTATCAGATAATATGACTTAGATCTTCCTTGGTTTTTAACTCTCTCATCTGGCAGCAGAACTGGCAACAAACCATGAAGGAAAACACAATTTCATTCAGCGTTATTCTCCTTGTCCTGCAACTATTTCAAGTATGCAGTTTGATGCAAATTGTAAAGAAAATTATTAGAAGTTTTCAAATAACATTTTCTTTCCCTCCTCCCCTCATCCCCCCGTCAAGATTGACAACCAGTAGACTAGACACATGTTGTAAAGAAATAGTCAAGATAGGTTATAATTCAAGTCATCACCTATGTTTCACCTAGAACTGATTAGTGCACTAATTTTTCCACATTTTTAAGCAAGTAGAAACAAACTGGGCAAGATGTTCCTAGTCCCTGAACAACAAATGTCTACATGATAAATACAAGTCAATACTGCAAAATTAGAACTTCATTTATCAGAAACTAATTAATACAAGGAAGTAAGGAAGACTTAGTTCAGTAAGCATTCAGATTTTGAAACACATAGAAGGAATGAATGATCCATTAAATGGAAAGACTCTTTCTCAAGTAAGCAATAAAATTAATTTTAAAAAGAGTAATCCACAACTTGTAAGTTTATAAAACAAAAACTTGGGATTTTTTAGAGGGTTATATTAGCAAAGCACTGGATTCTGAACCAATAATCATGTAAGAACTCATTAAATTTGTTCAATACTTAGTGAAATGTTAGCAGCGTGCATTTAATTATGAGAGCACAATTTTTCTGCTGCCTGAGCCATATTATGTAGAGTATTTTTGGAAAAGATCCAACTGTAGTGAAAGTTAATGACATCATCTGTTGTAGTTTCATAAAGTAGGAAGAAATAATGCATTCTGAATCCTTAGCACATCACTCCGCTGATGGGAAATGCTCAAAAAGTTTCCTTGTAATTTCTACCCATAGAAAATTTGAACTTATTTTCTTCCTCTCAGTTCAATTTCTCTCTGAATGCTCTACCTCTAAATAATGGCAAAATATCCCTTCAGAAGTGTTTACCACTTAGGGTCATAAATTTGACCCTAAGTACTCAATTTTTCACTGTGTAATCTATTTACTGTGAGAACCATACCTACCATCAAGCATTTATCAGTTTGAGAAATATTTCCACATGTTGACTACATGCAATGGTACGTGTGGGAGAAATTACTTATACCAATAGATTTTACGATTAATTCACAGCAAAGTAAGAACTAACACCTCCTTGCCTGACAAAGCTGAGGTGAGGAATTGTATCTTTGTAAACCAGAAAACTAGATTACTTCAACAAAGCCTTTAATGTCCCATTGAAATTTTTTAGCATTCCAACTGGAGAGCTTCCATGACACGTTTAACCACTCATCCACAGAAGGAGGGAATGCCTACTACAGTTTGTTCTGTGGCAACATGTATAATGACACAGAAATAGCAGCAAGGGATCCCGAAGCAAAGTTCTTAATTTAAATATCTATTGAGTGTCAAATTGTGTTTTATCAATAAAGAAAATTACAAGAAATTAAACTAAATTGAATTAAATCAAATAAGAAACAAAGATTTTTTTTCAAGGCTTGGATCTCTTTCTTTCCTCCTAGATAAAAACTGTCTGAATTGTCATTTCATAATCAGCATTATTACACTAATTCTAAAAAGACTATCAAAGTTTTTTTCAGTGTCAAATACATAATTCATTAATGTGTCTCTCTCCCACATTTGCATACTATTACCTTCATCTACACGTCAAATTTTAATTTGCATGTCAATTTATAATTCTGGAAACTTCATCTCCTTACAAAACTCTAACTATAAACTTTAAAAGTTCTAGCAACTTACTTCAGTGTTTCAAGTGACATTTGCAAATTATAATTTCTTTCCTGCTCCGGCAATTTTGAGAACTCCACTAAACATGGGTGTTGTCTTTTGTTGTCATCTCTAACCTGAGAAAGGAGTAAAGAAATAAGCTTAACATGCCTTAAAAATTAAAAGAAGTTTAAAACCAGTACAATCCACAAGGTACTTAGAGCTGATCCTGTTATAATTACTCATACTGGACAGTACTTCAAAACAGAAAGTATTCTGTATTCTCAAAGCATGATCATTGTGTTCAAGGAAGGCAGAATTTGCATTTGCAAATAAACTTCAGATTTGCATATCTCAAGTGGAGTAAGTGCTAATTTGTACATGCTATTATACAGATGTTCACAGGAAAAATGCAAGTTCAAGAACAGTGCAATCTATATTGTTTCAACATACAAGCCATAAAGTACCATCTCATTTTCAGCCCCATGTTTCAAAAATTCTACATCCAGTTTGTATAAATATGTTGATACAGATAGAACTGAAATCCCTACCCAATGAAAATAACAATATAAAAGAAATGTTCCCCATTTCTTAATTCAGAAAATATTTGTTTTTCTAAGTTATTTCCAGTACCATAGAAGCAGAATACGTAACTGTTCAGAAGTCACATATATGTGGAACGTGAATTTACTTTAAGTGTAGTGATAGGAGAACCATGACAGACCATAATTTACAAAATCCTACATTTTATAAATTTAGAAATTTGGTCCAAAACATTTTTAATCTGATCTATTTCTACAGATTTAGTCTAACACTGGCCATAACCAAGAAAGGCAACCTCAGAGGTTGGGATTACCAAGCACTCTATAGCTCTCGGCTTATCATCTTGTGTTAGAGTTCAGCCAACAACATCTACAAAGGCTTGATAAAATACATTAATTTGAAAATATTACCTAAAAGACACCAATGCAGTTGTTAATATCTGTATAGTCGAGACAACTTTTTAACCATGTATTAGAACATATTTGTGTCAACCTTTGATGGACTTTAAATTCATCATTTATATTAATCTTTAAATCTGGAAAGTGGAAGCTATTGAAAATAACATTATCAATTTTTTGATCCATCAGATAATTCTGCTGGAAAACTGAATGTTAATAGTTAAAGTTAATAAATCTAATTGTTGTATTTTTTCAAAATTGATCTTTACACTACTACTTAATCTAGTTTATTCGATCTCATGAAAAAAAATCACATTTCCCTGTAACATTTCTGGGTTACGTATTTTTTGCATTTTGATCCAAGCACATAATTCTCAAATTGAACAGGAGTCATTAGTTTATGTTTTGGATTGAAAGTCTTTACAGTCTCTAGGGGGTATTTATCTTGATTTGATAGGATTCATGTTCTTTGGACAGACAATACAGGCAATCCAACTGTCAAACTACTAATAAAAATTAACAGAAGATAAAACGAGAAATATCTCTTAACAGCACTGAAAATGTTTATTTACAGATTCCTAAAATCTATGGTAATCTGTATTTTAAAAAATTGAGTATAGTCTCTCAGTTTAGATCTGTGTACAGCTAATTTAAATCTTAATTGTCAGGTATTTTCATCCGATTTCCCCTAGTGACACTATTTCTGTTCTACAACTACAATGTATAATAATTCTATTATATAGTAAACATATTTTGTGGGCTACCTTTCCATTTTCTTTTCTTTTTCTGAGCACAATATAAAAATCAACTGCTGTGCAAACACATTATATTAGTGGTAGAACTCATGGTATCCATCAACTCTTAATTTTTACGGCTGGTTTTAAATATGCAGTGACAATGAACAGAAGCAAAGATATGCAGATGCATCTGATGATTTTAATAGTATACATATTCAGGCTTAAAATTAAGCAAATTAACAAAGTCCATAATTTTTCTGCATTAGCTTGCTATTTCACTTTGTTGCATGCACAGAATGCAGTAGTAATATGACATGCAATAGTGGGTATCACTTTGGTGATACTACATACAGATCTGATGACTCAGGTGTGTAGGAGGAATATAAAATGCTACAGCAGGTTTTTTTAATAATCTGGAGGGTCATTTAAAGATTCTGTCTATTAGCCTTTAAACTTTTACACTTGGTGAAAAAACACCACTAGCTACTACATGGAATGCATCTTGCTCTGAATTAAAAAGACAAAATCTAATATTGGACTTACATGTGTCTAAACAAGCTGATTTCTGTGCCTTTCCCCTCTACTCAGTAACTGCAGAGCATTAATTCAGATAACTAGAATTGGCAACAGTGGCTTAAATGCAGATAATACAAAACTGGGAGAAGCTCCCTGGAGGGCAGGGAGGCCCCACAGAGAGACCTGAACAAGTTACAGGCCTGGGAAATCACCATATGAAGTTCAACCAGGGAAAGTGATGGACTCTGCACCTGGGATGGGGCAACCCTGGATGTACGGACAAACTGGGGAATGAGACCCTGGAGAGCAGTGCCACAGAAAATGACCTGGGGGTCCTGGTCAGTGGCAAGTTGAAAAGGAGCCAGCAGTGCCCTGGCAGCCAGGACGGCCAGCCCCGGCAGGCATCAGGGACAGCGTGGCCAGGCAGGCAAGGGAGGGCATTGTCC
>VYXF01004723.1:204811-253205 GCA_013397295.1 Polioptila caerulea
CTCTAGGGCACAGGGTGTGACTCTTGGGGATGGTGCTGTGCAGGGTCAGGAGCTGGACTTGATGATCTTTGTGGGTCCCTTGCAACTAAGCTTATTCTGTGATTCTGTGAAACTGATAAAATCATTTGTGAGAAACTAGTATGATTAAGAAATTAACATCCAAAAAATGATCAGCATATACTTTGTCATGATCCCAAAGTGAGCACATCCTACCACAATGCACTAAAGCTAAAACATTTGAAAGATTTAACACCTATTTTCATCTTGAATATTATTAACTTTATCACTGCTTAACTTGATACTTATCATATATTGTTTAAATAGTATGGTTTTAAATATGGTTTCAGTTGTACAAATAGACCCTCAATACATAATGGTATACCAGAGTTCCTGCAGATTGCTTCACAGTTGGTATGATTACACCACAATTAAAATGTTTTGACAGGTTAATTTAACTGAGGTTTTGCGTTTGATTTGGTGGGGAAATTAACTACAACAAAATCTAGAGATCTTTATTAATCGTATATTTTTAAGTTCGGCTGTTTGCTACACCAAATGAATACCTATGCCCAGTTACCTTAAATCTGTATCCTGAACTCCTCTGAAGACCAAAATCTTTTTAGTAACAAAAACAGAATACATACATGTTTTTACACTAATATCTAGTACCTACTGCATGTTTCTATGTACTCATCACAGCAATATTTCTTCATACAATAGCATTTGGGATACAAATAACAAGCTTGTATAATTTTTTAATGATTAACTTTAAAAATATATTTTTTTTCATACTCCATGAAAAGTAGGAAAGAGATAAGAAAATAGTTATGTATAACACCTAACACAGACAGGAGATTGGGGAAGTGGAGAAAAGGAAAGCAAAAGTCAGATTTAATGGACTTTCCTATGGACAATACTTATTTGGGACTTCCAAAAGAGCAACGTCAGTCAGCACACATAAAGAAAAATGTTTTCACTGGCTTACTCTACCAGTCAGTTGAATATCTTGTTCCAAGAGCAAATAGGTGAAAAACTCAGTTTCTGTGCTGACAGACTGAAAATTTCAGCACCAGAAAGCTTTAATACCAGAATTTTTGTTCAGAAATGCCCAAGTGCCTTTGGCTTCCACATGCTTTCAGTGGGAAGGTGTTTAAAACCTTACTAATTTTGGAGGGGATGATGAAAAATACAGCCCCATTAGTCCATTGAAATCAATGTCCTGAATTATACTATGCAATTAACAGAAAATTAAGTCGGCAGGTACGTACTGGTCCATACTGCCATCCAAGTTCAATCTTATTCATAACCCAAAGTTCATGGATGTTCTCTGCTAATTTTTCTCTAATCCTTTCCAGATGGGGAGGCAAAACAATCTAAAGTAAAAAGAAAGAAGAGAGGAGAAGGCTATTACAAAAAAATTGCTTGACATGCCACCTAAACTTTCATTACAGGCAAACTTGATACAAACTAAATTTCTCAATAAATTGCAAGAAAAACCCAAGTTTGAGACAAGGTGCAAATTCAACCAAATGAAGTAAAATAGGAATGTAATATGTGTGTTTTTAAAAAGGAAGATGCAATCTTTCCATTTCCATACCTGGCTAGTATCTACAGGAACTGGAGTGAAAGCTGCTTGTGACAGAGAGACCGTGGGACCCAGAAGGTCTCTCGTGTAGCTACGATCTTGTTTGTACTCTCGGCTGTGCTCCACTTTCAGCTTCTCCTTTGGTAGGACAGCTTCAAAGCATGGAGCATATCCAGGTGGAGGAAGGAACTTGAACTCTCCATGGCGACCTCCAAGCAAGAAACGAACCCTACAAACATCAAAATTACATCAGATAACCAAGACATCTCTGGTGGAAAGCCTAATCAATCTCTAAGCCTAAAGAATACTACATGCTATTTTAAAAAGAAAAAAGAAAAAAGGTGGGGGGGGTGGGGGAAATGTCAATGTTGAAGCTTCTTTTCATTGTTTACAGTTCACCTCTAACTGCTGCTGGAGTTTATGGTGTAGGATGTCAAAAAAACATGGCAAAAGTAAATGATTCTCTTTTTTTTAGTTAATTTTACTTCACTGAAGGCATTTTAAATTATGAGACCAATAATCTCTGAGAGAGAGAATAACCAGTTTATTCAGCATACCTATAAAGTAAGCAGCAGCCTTTTGAGCCTCTGAAGGCAGAGACTAAAACCCAGAGTAATCAATCAAACACTTCATACCTCTCTCCATTAAGGAGGTCTCCATTGAATCTCATTTGAGAAATGAACCTAAAACGCTGTGGTTATTTCCTTTCTCTCACAAAACACTAAATCCTTAGGACATAATACAAAAATTCCTAAATTTCCTTCCCTAAAACTTTTTTTTGTCATATTAATAGAAACCCAGGGGAAAGTACTCTTTTATTCATGACAAAATGGTAAATATATCATGGCTTTTTATTACTGAAAAATTCAATCAGTGAGGTAATAATGGTTTAGCAATGACATAATACAAATACAATAAAGCAATGATATAGTACTGAAAAATCTTCCTGGAATACTGCCATCCAGAAGGAATTGGAAAACACCTAAAAAATCCTAGCCTTAAATCAGAATAATTTTATATCTTTTCTGTTTACTGAGTATCTTACAAGATTTTTTGTTATGCCATACCAGTATGCACTCAAAAACTGCATGCAGCACACAAAAAAATATCTGTCAGTAATTTCTCTGATAATAGAAATAATGCATGCAGGTTTATAGTTTTACATTTTGTAGCATGCAGATCTACAATTTTACCACATTTTATCTCCTGTTCTATCAAAAGTCTAAAAGAGTGTATTTTGCATCTGGAATATGAGATAGGTGTGTAATAGCTCTTAGCTTCTGTGGTATTCTTTGAATGATCCCTCAGAGAACACTGGTCTGCCTCCAACAGAAATCAGCGGTCAGCCTTCACCTTTGCCAGTCTGGATAAAGCTGGTCTCCCCATTGGAACATCATGCAATCTTTTTTAATATTATAATCTCAAACTGCTCAATACATGGAAGCAGATGTTTGGCACCTCAAGTGTGACTTGAAATATTTTGGAAAACCAATACAGCAAGCAGAATACAGACTGAATTCATATTAACTCATGGTGCAGAAAAGGAAGTATATGACCACTGTTTCTTAAGGTAAGTGCAGATAATGTCTCTCTAAATAATTACTACCTCATTACAGGTGAGTTAGGGAAAACATATATATTTAACATCAAAGCCTGATACAAAATGCTGCCCTGGAGTGAATGTGTAGCAATGTGTCAGCAAAGAAATTATTAAGAAGCTTCTTAAGAAGTTTCTAAGATATGCCTGCAAACCACTAGAATACACTGGTGTGCTGAAAAGCAACAGATGCACTGTGTCTTCAGGACTTCTTTGTAGCTCTCACTATCCAAGAGCTGGAACTTTGCCAAAAAAAGCAGATGTCAGAAAGAGAAATGAGAGCAGACAGCCAGGGAAATATTCAGCATATTCATCTAGAAAGAAAAAAAAAAACAAGTAGACTTGAAAAGAAAAACAACCAAACAACTCCATGGGATGCTAACTTTATTCCTGCAGAGAAGCTGACAACTGGGAAGAAGAGGCCATCTATGTTGAAATTTTCAAACATTCCTTGAACTGGCTGACCATTTATTCGGAAAGAGATGCTGGGAGCACTCAGGTCCAAACAGCAGCTAATAACATCATCAGTTCTTAATAGATGTTGGTTTGGAGAATTCACTGTTCGTGCTACACAACCTATGGAACAAACAGAGACACATTCAGTGAAACTTATGAAAACTCCACTGGTTTTCACAACAGCCTAAAAAAAGAGAAAAACTTCACTATAGAGCACAAACACATTAATACACAAATATCCAACCTATGACCTGGTTTTAAGCTTGCAATATAGTGACTGGCAGCATACAGTCATATCAACACAGGTATTTCAATCATAAATAATAAAAGTCAATTACATTTAATGTAAGTGAGAATAATTACTGATATACATATAAACAGTCAAAATCGAAAGAACTACATTTTATTCCTTACATTTCAGAAGTGCAAACTGAAAACAGCCATTGGTACTTAATATGAAACCTAGTATTCTTTTCTAAAGAACACTTTATTATTTAGACAAAGAAAACTATCTCATTTTGAATTATTTAGGGAAAATTAGGTACTCCCACATCATGGTACTCTTCCAAACTTGTATGAGATGATACTATTCAGTTTCATAATTAAACTGCAATCCAGCATTTTTCAGCAATATACAAAGACAGCTGCATTTTTAAGGCATATATTCTCAGTAATATATATATATATATATATATTTTAATCCATTTTTATTAATTCTAAAGGATTATTCTATCTTACATCAAATTCCATTTCCACAAGCACACCTGCTTCCCAAGAGAAACAAGCTATAGAATTTAGAAATAGAAAATTATTTTACCTGAAACTTACTGCCATCTACAGTGCAAAATTTTTAGAAAACCATGGAAACTGTTTGAAAACACGTCTACACATGTTTTCCAAAAATAACTTATGCACTGTCTGCAAGAGATACACCATGCTGCATACTAAGAAGCACTAACTTTTTAACTAGGGTGTACAACTTTTGTGAACATGAAAGACTTAACTAGCACAACATTTCCAAGAAGAAGCTAATGGCACATGGTTTTAACAGAAGCAAAAATAATAAAATCTCAGTAATTTTTCTACAAGTGAATTTTCATGCACTTATCTCCCCAACCCCTGAGGAAAAATAAAACACCAACACTTCCAACATTCCATATATGAAAAATTACTTTGTGATGCTGCCAGATGAAAATATCACAGCTGAGAGTTAGTATAAAATACTTCACAGAAAGGGACAATTATTTAATGGAAGGGATAACTAAATTCTAAAACAGCTACCAATGAAGAGTGGATATTTTATCTGCTTAAAGAACACTACTTGAGTCCAGAAGCCTTTTTAGATGCTAAAATTTAGGCAAATATATGTTATGGAGATCAATGCAAAACTGACTGCTAACAGAAATATGTATTGGTCCTTGATGAAAACACAGTACATCAAATGAGCTAAATGTCTTTTTTGGCCCTAGGCTTTAAGGATCTATGAGTTCCACTTCTCCACAATAGGTCATTTCAGGACTAAAGAACTAAATGTAAATAATATATGATTCTCGTACAGGCTTGGTCCAGAACAGAAACTTAGGGGCAGAAATTATTATTGCTATTCATTATTACAGTAAATGTTTCAAGCTAAGAAGGTTACTCTTAAAATTCCATTGCAGAGACTTATCAAGATGCAGCCTGGGATCATGGAAGCAAAAGAAAGGCTATGAAAGAAGACACAAATCTTTTCAAATCTACCAGCTGCAACCACACCAGACAGAAAAATTTTCAGATGCAAATGTGGTCTGATTAATTTTTTTTCAAGAGGATTACTGACTTGAGAACCACAAACAACTGTTCATTTTTTTGTTGTTACATTTCTGACTGAAAGGTTTGCAGTAGGTAAAAAAATAATTTTGATTTTCAGTAATCTTTTGTTTCCTTCCTAAAAGTGACCTTAAGTACCAAAGCTATCTTGTTTAGCTCATTATTTTCTGGTTCTATCTGTAATAACACTTTTTCTGTCAAACTCAGTCACGACACTTGTAATAATACCATTAATTATGCATCATTGTTCTAAAGTAATTTTCACTTTACATGAGAAGCTAAGTAGCAGCTTCTTTTCTAAGATGCCAGTCTAGTTGATATGCTATTATTTATTAATAAAATCCATTACTATTTTGATTGGAAAGTTCTTTTGAAATGTAAAACTGTATTCTTTCTCACAATGCCTCAAAACTGCAAAAACTTTGGATGATGCAGCTGGCTCACTAAATTATCTCTCTTGTCTGCTAAGGTGCTTTAGAAAACCTGCTCATATCTTTATAGTGGAAAGAACTGCCAATTCAATGAACCTTTCCCAGTTTCCAGGCAGTTCTCTAGTTCACCATTGTCCAATAATCTCTCAAAAATCAAAAGAAAAAAAAATTTTCTCAGCAAGGTGAAATCACAGTAAAATCTCCTTTCAAGAAGTTCAGGACTGTTCAAGGACTACCCATTCTAAATGATATTTGGGAATCTTTTCAGAAAAGCTAAAACTTGTAAAAAAGATTAAGAAAAAGAGAACAAACTATTATAATTCTGATTTTGCTGAGCTAACCCAATTTGAAAAGAGAACAAGGTATTTGTGGAATCAAGAGTAAATTAAAATGCTTTAGATACTGAGTTCAGCTTTCTGTAACACTAGAATCTTCATGCATAAATTACTGATACAAATGGATCCAATGTAAGCCTAGAACATTTACAGATGAATACCTGAGCAAATACATCGTATGCAAGCTAGGAATATGATTCTGCAAGTCTTACAATAATCAGTCTTAATGCGTCCACATAAAACATGATTACATAAAAAATACCTTGTTTTAAATGCATGGCAAAAAACTTATTTAAAAATCTTCTTCACCTCGAAAGTATCTCTGAACTTCTAAAGACCCCTAATAAAAATCTGGCTTGAAAAAAAGACAAACCAAAAATAAAAAATGAAGAGTCCTGTTACTTAAATCTCTCAGACTGTTCTTACACTACCACATAGGAATTACAAATCCAGATGACTGTTTGTCGTACTTTAATTTTTGCAGCTTTGAAGTTTTAAATAACATTTTCATAGTTACCATGAACACACAGTCACCCTACCCACCTAACCTCCAAAATCCCAGACTGCAATGTAAATTATTAGTCTACCTTCATTACTTCATATAAGTGGGTTTTTTTCCAATACACATTGTCAGTTTAAACCATATTCTGATATAGGGTACAGTTTCTGTATGTTCCAAGTGTCAGCTGAAATAACTGATTCACTTTGCTGCTGTTGAAACCAAATTCACTGGGATTGCAAACAAAATTAGAATGTTTAAACAAAAACAGACAACCACAAAATACCCAAGAGAATACCTGACCACAGATGTAGACCATCAAAGCCATAGGAATATAAGTCATCACCAACACCATTTCCTCCCCATTCCGCTCCTCCCCCTGGGTAGGGTGAATAGCCTTCTGTTGAAGCCCAGCCCACTCGTAGATGAGTTGATTCTGCAGTCACAAAGGGCTCTAGATGGTCCACCATAAGTTCATAGTACCATTTCCTGTATTGGGCTGAGCCTTCACTAATCCCCAAGAAGATATTGGGTCGCATGCTTAAACAGAAAGAATAAAAATAGTTATTAAAATCTCATCTCAAGGGCAAGATGAAGTGCTGCCTACTCTTCATTGCCTCAAATTTCAAGCTTGTTTTGTGTGATTAAAACAACAGTAGTAATTTTACTTTGTGGAATCACACAGGTTACCAGGTTGGAAAAGACCACAAGGATCATCTGGGGCAACCTCTCTTGACAAAAACACAGTCAGGACAAGATGGCCCAGCACACCGTCCTGCTGAATCTTATAAGTGTCCAATGTTGGGTAATCCACCATTTCCCCAGCAAGATTATTCCAATGACTGATTCTTCCTGTTCTGAAAAATGCTACTCTTTTCTCCAGTCAGAATCGCCCAGGAGATACTTGTACCCATTACCCTTTGGCTTTTCCATGTGACTCCTGGCTGCACCTGTTCCTCTAACTGGAAAAATGGGGAAAAAAGAGGTAGTTTCAGCTCCAATACCTTTCACTTGCACTCCCAAAGCTTTAAAGCCTTCCTTGATTCTATCCAGGTTTTAGCTTGCTGCGTCATTTATGCCCCCATGAGAAGAGTAACAATGGATAGCAAACTGTGCTATGGACAAGTTGAGGCACCCTCTAGGCAACATCTCAGACCTTAGCTCCCAGAAGGCTGTATATTTAGTTATTTATGCATTCATTTATTCTGGTGAAAAATGGTCTATACATTTTAAGTAAAAAAAATTTTTGCTTCAGTAACTGAAACAGCATTCTCACTGAGATGCCAATAGTAATTGGTTTATGTGTTTGAACAATTAGTGGATGTTAAATCCTGCAAAAAAAATCACAGCTATTCACCAGTTACCAACAAAAGTGTAGTAAGTACACATTGCAGGTTTAATTTTACATAGCAAACTGCATTCTGTAACACTGATTATCCATTCAAGAGAATAACATTTAAAAAGATACAAGAGTAAGAGTCATTTTATTTCAAAATCCTCTTGTACCTCTTCCTTCTTTGTTCCAAGTCCTGTATTACTCAGTAATTAGAAGTGGCTGTAGAATTCCTTAATACCAATGTGAAGTTCCTACTGCTACTGTTTTTACAGTACTTCACAAAACTACTTTAAAAAGATGAGCTACTAATGTGCTTATTCAATACCTAGCTGAAGAGCAATATGTAGAGTCATATCTAAAGGTCGTGGGGAGGTCGTGAGGGGGGGGGAAAGGAAGGAAAAAAAACCCCCATGCTTTTCTAATCTGATTTTGGGGATAATATTTAATATAGACTCTCATCCCAAAAAAATCTCTCTCCAGACAGTCATTCCTGTGTCAGCTTTGTACTAAGAAAGATATTCAATCTTGAATTAAAGCCATAGAGCACAGAAGTATCCAAAATCAATACTAGCTATATTTCTTCAATGGTTGGTTACCCATATTGCAAAAAATCTTTTAAACTTCTAGACTGAGTGTATGTAGTCTTCACATTCCTCCACTAGATTGGTTTATTATTTGTATAAATATTTTCTTTCTCCATTCAGGCTGACTAATCAACAAAAATGTGGCACTAAGCTAGTCCCAGTATGCTTTCTGGTAGAGGGAATGCAGAGGGAGAAAGAAGGGTTGGTATTTGT
Source organism: Polioptila caerulea (assembly GCA_013397295.1). Classification (NCBI taxonomy): domain Eukaryota; kingdom Metazoa; phylum Chordata; class Aves; order Passeriformes; family Certhiidae; genus Polioptila; species Polioptila caerulea. The sequence goes on from VYXF01004723.1 coordinate 213,657, forward strand.
GGTTAAATACAAGTCAGTTTAAAAGCAGATTTTGCTCATGAGAGTGCTTATAAAATAACAAGTTTTATCAGGTAAGACCAATAAACTTGCCTTCTAGAAACATATGGGTTGTCTTTTGCCAAATGTTTAAGTATAGATACTATTCACATTGTTCCAAGTAAAAAATTTAATGTCCTTAAAAACAAAATGGGTTTGACAAAAGCTATGTTGCAGAAAATTTCTATTATTTGCAAATTATTAGCAAGATCACCAATTGAATCTTTTCTGCCTGAACACACTAGCACCTTATTATGCTTTTTGTCCAGACTTCACAATTTAATAAACTTAATCAGCCAAATTCCTCTTTTTCCAAAAGAGGTTGGTGAATAGAATTTTCCAGTTCCTTGAAGAAGTATGTCCAACAGCAATTATCTTAGAAAGTTCCAGTAATACCTTAGAAAGTTATTTTGCCAAATATTTTTGGACCAAGGTATATGTGTCTTATTATAACATTAAATTTCTCCAATGATTCCTTGGTCTTATTGACTTTTGAAAAAATAATTTTTTCCTTTAAACTGCAAGAATAAGAATCTTCTCATTCACAGGTTTCTGATGCAAAGCAAAAATATGGAACAACTAATTTTCTTTTTCTACCACCTTATTTGGGAAAGACAAGTCTACATTGCTTGTACAAGATCCAAAGTCATCCCAGAAGCTCAGTCATGAATTGCAGAATCATCAAAGCTGGAAAAGACCTCCATAACATCAAGTCCAACCCTTTGATCAAATATCTTTGTGACAACTAAACCATAGCACTAAGTGCCATGTCCCATCATTTCTTGAATACTTCCAGGAATTATGACTCCGCCACTTCTCTGTGCAGCCTGTTCCAATGCTTAACCACCCTTTCCATGAAAAAATTCTTCCTGATGTCCAATCTGAAGCTCTCCTGGTGCAGCTTGAGGCTATGTCCTCTTTCGCTGTCACTGGTTGCCTGGAAGAGGCCAATACCAGCTGGCTACAGCCTCCTTCCAGGGAGTTGTAGAGAGTGATAAGGTCTCTCCTGAGCCTACTCTTCTCCAGAGTGAACAAACCAGTTTCCTTAGCTGTTCCTCATTGGACTTTTGGCCCAGACCCTTCACCAGCTCCATTGCTGTTCTCTGGACATGCTCCAGCACCTCAAGGTCCTCCTNCCTGGTGCAGCTTGAGGCTATGTCCTCTTTCGCTGTCACTGGTTGCCTGGGAGAAGAGGCCAATCACCAGCTGGCTACAGCCTCCTTCCAGGGAGTTGTAGAGAGTGATAAGGTCTCTCCTGAGCCTACTCTTCTCCAGAGTGAACAAACCAGTTTCCTCAGCTGTTCCTCATTTAACTTTTGGTCCAGACCCTTCATCAGGTCCATTGCTGTTCTCTGGACATGCTCCAGCACCTCAAGGTCCTCCTTGTAGTGAGGGGCCCAAAACTGAACACAATATTCCAGGTGTGGCCCCACCAATGCCAAGTTAAGAGAGACAATCAGTTCCCCAATTCATTTAGCTTTAAGTAGCCTTCTTATAATATACAGTGTGGGGTTTTTTATGGTTTTCAGCATCTAATAAATCCTATGAACTCTGAATTTTAAGTACTATTTCTGTGTTTCAATTTTTCATTCTCAATCAATGATTGGGACTTTTAAAAATAAACAAGTTTGAGACAAAAGAAGATCCCACAGATCTTCACAGAAAGCCACATTCTTTGGCCTCAGCATGAATTAAAACTCTGAAAAAACATTTGCTTAATAATATTTGTAAATTATACTTTGCCAATTTAAGATGGTACTAGCTTCATCTTGTTATTAATGTTTGCTTGAAGGCAGCTTCTAAAACTGCCAGCAGAAGGAAGGATGAAGGCACTCCCTAAATATTCTAGGCACTGGTGAAGGTGTTTGGCACTAAATTCTTAATTTTGACCAAAGGTGATTAGGAAATCCTCACAAGATTATAAATATAAAGGCAATCACAGGACAATACTTTGAATGCACAGCTAGATCTAGACCATAATCTTCAGAAGAGACTACAGCTCTGTAGACTTAAAACAGTTTAGGGCAGCTATAGCTTGTGACAGCTCTCTCTGACCCATGTCTCAAATTTAATCACTGTGACAAAGGGAATTTAAAATCCTAGTAAGAATAAAATATCATAACAAAAGTTTTGGAAGTAAAAGAGATTTTCTGTAGTGACTATTTCTTTTAAGCACAAGTTGGGTTTTTTTGCTTTGTTCCTACACAGAGATTTTTTTTGTACCTGCTCACATGGTTGACAAGGCGTGTCTGTAAGAGCAGATCTCTTCCTGGCAGGAGATTATCACAGATTAGATGTTGATTAGACCGCACAGCTACTCCATGACAAACACAAAGAGAACATAAAACATCCAAAACCTGAAAAAAAACACCCAACATTCTTTTAATCTTAAATACTTTTTCATTATCATAGCTAATTACTTCAGGCAATATAATGCTCTATACCTTGTTACTGAAAGACATGTAATGGTATGTAATTCATCCAACACAGTGGTTTTATTTCAGAACAATTCTGAAATTCTTCTAACATTAAAACATTTTTCCCACTTCCCTCGTGAATTGTTATGTATCAATGCTTTTGTCATAAAGAAGGTAATATTTCTCTTTACTTCTTCAAACTGTTCATATACATTTTAGGGTTAGTTTCATTCCTTATCATCAAAACACCTTAAAGTATTTGAAATTAACTTCCACAGAGAAGAATGAGCTTGCTTTGTTCATCTAAATATACTTCTTTAGTCTTTATCTACCTTATGGTTTCTTCCATGCTTGTCCAAAAGACAGATGATTGATTTAATATGTCCTTCCTTAATAATGTTTAGGGCTTCTGGGCTTTCTACCAACACACAATGTAAAACCTCTAGAATTCCTGGGGGGAGAAAAAGAATTATTTCATCAATGTGCATATAAAGTCATAACTGTACATAACAGTTCATAATCTATTGCTCATGAATCTGTTGCTCATGAACATGAAATAGTTTCAAAAATCATTGTATATGACAAACAAACCAAATAAACCAGCAGTCATTGCCATGAAGAATCATTAGCCTTAAAATGTTTCTCTGAAATGGGGAAGTAAAGCAATCTCCCATGTGTACTGGACCAAATCAACACCTGTTTGGGTTCTTCTACCTTTGGGAAAGAAGAATATTGTACATGTAAGTCATCGTTATCAATTCCTACAGTTGTGGCCGCAGTGAGAAAAATCAAAGGGACTAAAGGAAAACTGAGAAGAAGCCTTAAATCTAGAGATATGCGAATCCGATTAGCAATGTACAGCTCTCATCATTCTATCTTCAGCCCTTTATTCAAGCCACATCTCCAAATACTCAGCTTAATCCTTGCAAAGCAAAATTCATAACATGAGTCTTCTGCTCTTCGCCACACCCTCCTTCCATTCAAGGAAATTGTAGCACTGCAAACCCCCCTTGATGTGGGAAAAATAGTGTTTTTGTCTAATGGTTCTGTCTCAGTGAGAGTACTCTGGCCTTTCTTTGATCCTAGTGAGGAAGAGGACATACTACAATACTATTTAATGTTTTTTCCAGACATCCAGGGGACATAGGCTGTCATCACTAATAAAGACTAGGGATTACTCAAGAACTGAAATGTAGAAAAGGTGGAAGACAACAGATACAGTAATAAATTGATTCATCTAGTAAACAGGTTTCCAACAAAGCGTGTTGCTTAATATATTTGTAGACAAAATCATGCAGATGTAACCAGAAAAGGCAGGTAGATAATAAGCTAGAGGTGAACTTCCAAAGTGATTCTATAGCCCTGAAGGTTTAAGCACAAGAAGCCTTACTATAAATGAAAGAACATACTAAACTTGAATTTGGCAGTGCTAAGATCTGTGTTGCAATAGATGCACACTTCCGTTATTCCACCATTCTATGATTCTGTGAATACTGACAGTAAAAATACTAAAATTAAATTAAAATTAGAATTAAAAAGGATAGAAGCCTAAGAGTCATGAGAGCCAGCTAATAGAGCAGATGCTCTGTAGCAAAATAACAGTAGCACAGTCCACCCAGCCTGCCAACGAGACGAGGTCAGGAGTCACTGATCACAGTAAAAGTACCTAGGGAAGTTAAAAATGTGTTACTAAAGGATCCTCAATCTAGAGGGGCAATCTAGAACAAGATCAACAACTTTGTGTGTCACAGTGATCTGGGAATGCACAAAAATCATTACATTCAAAACATGGTAACTGGATGTTTGCCACTTCTCACTGTAGCACTGAAACACACTTTGTCAATATAAATAGTAATCCAGTATTAAATAACACCATGTAAGTGTGGCAACCATGTCCTTGGAATTTTCTGTAGGTGGAATCATAACCTTTTATCTTAAAATAGCACACAGGGTTCATTTTGTAGTCTTAACATTTTCAAAAAAAGAATTAAAAATACTTTGAAGATGTAAACATTCAATAATAGATGCATGTTATCAGTTAGATCCAGCTGCCCCAGCGCCTTCTTGACTTACTATAGTATCTGAATGCTAATTAGCAATTTTGTTTTGTTCCCTGTGTTTCAGAAAAAAAAAAAAATCACATGAGTGTACTGTGTCTGTTCAGACTGACTCACTTTTAGATTGTCTACATTAAAGACAACTAGACTTGTTCCAATTTCATTGGAGTTGCTCAAGGCAGTAAAGCAGCAAAGCATTTGAATCTAATACAATTAAACGGTGTTATATGCAGAGTTCATTTTCTTAACGAGTAACAGATGAAAGGAAGCATTTATTTTCAGGACAGTATGTTGACTCCTCTGATGTCATACTGTGGAATGCAAGATTAAATGTATACACTTTTAAAAAATCCTCAAAACCTGGTATTATCTGGTTCCAAAAGCCTTTACTTGGAGGATATTCATGTTAAAGAAACTTCCCTGTCCAACCATTCAGGAGCCACTCTATTCTGACACTAGTTGCTTTGCATAGTGAACCTCCTGACATGCTGCAAGAACTCTGAATGCACAAATTTTTGCAATACTTATTTGTTCAGAGTTTTCTGCTAGGAACTAGACTGTCACTCTTGTACCATCTGAGCTTGGACCACAGTCCTATAGAGCTACACCCCTCACACTTGCACAGTCAGACCAGGTTTCCTTCCAGCTTGACCCCAAGTTCCTCATAGCAGAGTCTCAGATGTTGCAATCCTTAAAATAAATTCATTGTGGTGCAATGACTAACCAAATAACAACTCAAGCTGGGTGCTACTAGGGACAGATCCCCAACATGGGAACCTGAGATTATCTCAGGTGGTTAACACGGTGCTAGTGACACCAAGTCTGCGAGTTCAATCCCTGTACAGACTATTTATTTAAGAGCTGGACTCAGTGATCCTTTTGGGCATGTTTCAGCTCAGAACAGTCTGTGAGTCTGTGGGCACCTGGACTTTTATACCCTTACTGTCTAAGCATGCAGAAATCTGTGGGTCTTTGACTCCTGTTGTGTCTCTGAGCATCATCTGCCTGGGCCACAGGTTCCTGGGACCTTTGCTATGCTAAGAGTCAGCAGTTCAAGGCTTCTCATCTCACCCAGAGCTCAACCCACCGTTTAACTGCAGGCTGCAAACAGAGCTTCCTACTCTGAACATATTCCTTAACATTAGATTACTAACTTGTTGTATTCTATTTTTTAACTATGTTTTAATGTCTTTAAAATTATAGTAAGGCTAGTTAAATGCATCTGGAATATATTTCAGAGTGAAAAACTAGTCTAATCTTAATTTCTGGATTGAAGAGACAGCTGAAGCATTTGCATTGCAGCTTTGTGTTATCTCACTTCTGACATGGACAGTCACTCTCAGACATATCTCTACTTGGACAGATAATAATTTTCCTTCTTTTGCCTCAGTGAAGCTTAGGAAGTGAATCAGTTCACAGTTTATGTTTATATATTTAACACCTTTGTTCTGTTTGCACAACACTTTTAGTTCCAGGATAAGAAAAAAGTGAAAATAGGAATTTTCTAAATGATAGTAGCATCAAATCTTCATTGCAATACATTCAAGCAAACACATGCAGGAGAGGTAACTAACTTTAATGTTGAAGGTGAACTTAATTTTGGTGTGATTACAGAACGTGGTGTTACTCCCTCATAAATACACTACATGAGGAAAAAAACTGTTTTATTTGAATATATGTATCCAAGTATTTTTAGCAGAAAGGTTTAGTATAAGCCAGTATTTCTCCCTATTGAAGATCTAACACTGTAAATTAAAACAGTAAATATCCTCAGCCCATCAAGCCAAATAAAGCTTAAAATCTGGCAAGCAAGCATCCCACATAAAATCACAAAATTACATTTACATATTAAAAGCTAAACCTACTGTGCCTCTCAAGATAACTAAAGCACAGCCTAATTAGTGTCTTTTATAACTGACTCCCTCAAAACCAGAAAAAGTCTTTATTATAAAATCAGGTTTGGAGGCAATATGGAAGTTATGCTACCAATATAGATGGGGATGGAGTACAAGTGGCCTAGTTCCTAGCAGAAAATTCAGAACAAGTGAGTATTGCAATTAGTACATTCAGGGTTCTTGCAGCATGTCAGGAGGTTCACTGCCCAGAGCAACCAGTGTCAGAATACTCTGCAGTTTACAGGATGCATCTCATACCTTACTAGACTGTCATAAGCAATTAAGTTTTTGATTTTCAAATATTTTTGTTTTGAGATTAAAATTTAAAAATATATATGTACATAACAGAAACTATGTAACACAGCATTTTAGAGCTGTCATAAGAAATTTCATATTGAACCTCCAAAAGCTGAGTGAAAAGTTTAGCATTATTTCTGAAAGCCCTTACCCTGAGAGTTTCAGATGTAAAATTATGTCTTTTAGGAGATAGTTTCACCATTAGGATCTTGTGATAAACATTGAAATTAAGAGGTTGCAATCAATTCCCATGCAAATGCATAAATGCATAATTGTGAGATCATTCTCCTTAAATTCATGCTCTCACACCAAAGGTGGAGCATAGTGGAAAAATAACTTATGATTTTGACATTTTTTCAAATGCTTGTTTCAGTTTAAATTCAGTTACTCAAATGCTCAATAGAGAAAGGAGATCACAGCATCTGCAGAGCAGGTTCCCCAGACAATACTGTAAACCAACACAAATTAGTTCAGTTACGACATCTCTTTAGTTAGAATCACCAACCCCAGCGTACCAGCTGCAATGACAGCATGATCTGCAAACCTCTAACTAGACACTCGTGCCCTAAGCACCATCTGAGTACTAAACTATGATACAGGCAAGGACTCCTGTGTTCCTGTTACCTCATCTCTTGAGCTGCCCAAGCATTCAGAGCATAAACATATCAAGCTGAAACAGATTGGAGGCATGCCAGGAGTAGGAAGTAACTCTGTAGTAAAACAAGTCCCCTGCCCTAAGGCCACAGATCTGCAACTAAAACACAAAACAAAACTCTGCAAAAGTACTTCCATAAAACATTGCTGTGTAGAAGGTCTCACATGGGCAAATGTTTCAAAGTCTCTATACCAGTCTCAGCCCCAAGAATAACTGACTTTTAAACTCTCTGCCTGCCCCAAGAGTTGACAAAGGGAAAAACCTGCAAGAGGAGACGCAGCAGTGTGTAACTGCTCTTTACAAGTGCAATCAACCACCACAGATCTTGTCAATAAGCCAGTGAATGCTGTGCCAGTTTATCTGCAGCTCTGACAGGGAGGACACTCCTGCCACTGACATTTGACAATATTTCCCCATGTTGATGGTCAGTTCATCTCAGGAACAGATTTATGGCAAATAAACAAAATACCAATTAAGGTTTAATGACAATGCTGAGAAGAGCACAAACACCTTGTTTACTATAGGACACATCTGTTCTCATGGCTGCTGCTGATCCGTTGAATACAACTGAGATAAAAAATTTATTAATCTATGCCAAATGGTGACCTGCACTGGGACAATTCCTGTAACAATGTGGAATACTCAGTAACAGCAGGGTATTTCTCATTTATTAATGCCACTGTAAAAGGCTGTGTTATGCCTGTGACATTTTTTTTCGAATGTTTACCTGTCTAATATAAAACAAAGAATTTTTGCATGGGGGACATCCTTCCTTCCTGGCCTTAATATTCAAAGACTCCTGAGCACACCATCAATCTTTGGCAGACATATGATTGACAAATGGAAAGAATTGTACAGGGAATGCAATTTCAGTCCCTGAGGACAACTCTTTAGTCAATCATTATGTTCCTTCCAGTTCATGGAACATATGACACTAAACCAAGACGGTGATGGGAACAAGTTACAAATATGTAACTGGAGAGGTATGTAACACTGTTATTGTAACTATATTTCCCATTGGTTTGACTACAAATCTTCCTAGCCTTTGAACTTACTGTAGTATTACTACAAAAAAGAAGTCTTGAAAGGCTCTCAAGAGACCATCTTCCAAAAAAAAATGTAGAAAGCACTATATTTAAAGCAAAACAGCCTCAACTGCTACTGAAAAACATTTCTTGTTAACTTTAAATAGAAATTTACACCTCAGGAGCAAAAGATGTGATTCAAAAGAGAATGTATATGTATTACATAGGTAAACACTGTTAGGCAGAACAAATTATATCCATTCCACATGACGTCTGTTATATTTAGTTTGATGCAGATCCTGAAAAACATGCAGGCTTATAGAGAAAAAGGAAGATACTAGAACTAGAATACAACTTAATACAAGTTACACTATTGAACAGCTATTTTATCAAATGCTTTTTTTGTCTGAATTAAAAGGTAACACTACATCCAATTGGTCAAGGAAAAGGCAAGATAGCCAGAACTTAAAGTAGAAGTACAACCGAAACCAGTATGTAAAAAATGTTACAAATATAAATCTCACTTTATTAACATAATTTACTGTCTCATAAGTACTTCATTGTCATTAGGCTGAACAAGTATATCACCTACTTTAAAGAATTCAGAGTTGGTCAAATAAGGAAGTTAAAATATTAAAAAGCATACCAGAAGAGGCTTCCAGTCTTTCTAATCTGCTGATCAACCAGTCAAGAGATCCAGAAAATTGAGCACAGTTTTTACGATTTCCTCGAATCAGAGCCGCTATTGGGAAAAGAGAGAGTGAGAGAGAGAGAAATTTAAATCACAGTTATAAGAGCATTTAAATTTAAATAATTTCTGTCTTCTCTTGTCAGAAAGGATCCAGTAAGATACAGTCTTAACCTTTAATTATTGATGTCTTTGATTTAAATTTAAATAATATAAGTGATAGAATTCAGCATAAGAAATATCTTTTATATCAATTGACCTTTAGGGAATTTGAATTATTTTGGCTCTACAAACATCTCAATGATCCCTACAAAATGCTCTACATGAAGAAAACTGTATCTACACCACAGAAGTCAGCCTCTACTATGGAAATAGGCTTCTGGGAAACAGTATTCTTGTAATGATGGAAAACATTACAAAAGCAGAGTGCGAAGCCAACAATATAGGTGATTAATGCAAATTATTTTCCACTGCTACCATACATTTGTTCAAGAGTAATGGGAAGTAAAACAAGGGTAGATGTCTAGGAGCTGTTTGCTATACTTTTGACAAGGTTGTAGGGAGGAACTAACTGCTTTGAGTATGTTTCACCCTCATGCTTTAAGCTGAAGATTGAAGTAGACTGAATCATGCACTGACTTGGTGGGTACAACTGTGCTGAAATCTCCCTGAACACCGCAGACACCCACAAGCTTGCCCTGTCCTGAATTATGTGTGTCTGCAGGAATGTGCACACACACAGGCTCTCAGAGAAGCATCTGCTCTACTCAAAGAAAGGACTGAGGCACAAAGATTTCTGTTTGGTGTGTGGAACAGCACAAAACAGTTTTCTTAAGATTGTTATCCAGTGCCACCAACAAATTCTTTCAGCCTGAAGTTTCTGTGATTATTTCCAGCAGAAAAGAGTTGGTCCTGCTAAGAGACAATGGCCTCTTAAAATCAATGGTTTTTTGTTTAACAAACTCACTGTATTATATTGCAATTATGTTTTTACGCAGCTTTATTTATAGAAGGTTAAACTTATAGACATACAACATAAAAATGACATGAAACTCTCGGCAAAGAGGAAGAGCAATGTTGGAGCACTGACAGTTCTGTAAACTGGCAGTTTCCTCGCCAGTTTTCTGATGAGGAAAAACAAACTCTAATAAGAAAACAAACAAAATCCTTTTTCTTGCTGTATTATACAACAGGAAAAAATATGGACCCTGAAATCTTACACCTTTCATTAATCATGACCACAGTAATTTGAAAATACTTGGGAATCATAAGAGGGGGAACATCTTGTTAAAACACACAGACTAGAACAAAGGAACACCTGTTTCTGACAGTGACTTTTTCATTGGTTACAGGCAAGCCACACAATCTCACTGTGCTTCAGGTAGGAACAAAAAATGAAGGTAGTAACAGTTCAGTGCTTAACACATCACTAAATTTAACTTCATTAACAGTAATGAGACACAGATGGTTTCAAAAATGCTGCTCAGCACAAGTTTGTGGAAGGTTAAAGCTGTGCCTTAAATGAGGCACACAGACACTTAAAACTGAAAACAAAAAATAACATCCTGTATTTCTCATTGCCTACTCCTGTGAACAAGATCAGCATTCAGTTTTAAAGAAATAAAAACCTGTGGTCAGAAATAAAAATGATGTGGTCAGTCAGACATTAACATCACATCACTGCATACACTCCTGCACATTCTTTTGTAATGCTAAAGGATCTAGCAGGAGTTCACAGTGAATGTATTTGTAAAAGAGAATGGACAGGTGCTTTAGTAGATGTATGTCAACTATTTCAAATTGAAGGACAGTAGACTTAGATTGAATATAAGGAAGTATCTTTTTACAATTGGGACAGCTGGGCTCGATGATCTTTAGAGGTCTCTTATAACCCAAACCATTCTAATATTATATGATTTTTATATGTGATAGTACCATCCAGTCTCAGCATCTATAAATGCCTTCATTCTCATCACAGGGAAATACAACACAAGATCAATGACATGACAAAAGACATGAATTGTGGCATCACAGTTTACTTTTGTTTATGTACAGACTCAAAAAACAAAGCACTGTTTGCTGAAGCAAGACTGAGCAAGAAATATCCATTTGTCATCCATTTAATTACTGTACAGATCCAGCTTTATTCAGAACAGAGCAACATACAAATTCATCAGAGCCAGATCAAAGCCAGGCTTCCTAAGCATTGACTGCCAGAAGATAATGCAGCTAAAGAAGTAGCATCAGAGGGCAGGAGAGGCACAAAGACTGGGAAGTCAACAAAAGCTTGTGTGCTGTTCTCATCACTGCAAGTCCATAGAAGCAATACTCAGTACAAAACAGGCAGAGTTTTCAGAAGGAATTTTCTAGCCTTGCCAATTGGAAATCAAGCCACTATTTCCTCCAGTCTACATAGTGTTTAATGAAACAAGAGAGAAACTAAACTGCAACAAAAAAATTCAACTCTACCCTACATATACGAATAATGGAACCACAGAATTTTATACTCCATAATCTATCAACTATACCCCAAAAGGTCATGATTTGATTTCATGGAGATGTTAACTCTCTCAACTTAGTCTGGATACTTTTAATGTTTATAATTCCTGATATAACTTCTTTAATTGATTGTAATACATCAATTAACTGCAAATTCAAAAATCTTTCCTAATTTATATTCTAAGTTTCTACACAGTGGAAATTTTTCTGCACTACAAGAGTTACATACGTCTTTATTCTTCACTATTTTGAGCTAAAACTATCCAAGTAATCCATAAGATGTCTTACCTAGTAATTCATACAAAGAATTCAGAATAGATTTCCATGCTTCTCCAGCTTCCTTCCCAGCTACATCTGCAAAGTGAGCTGCACTGCTGTATACATTCAAGCGATCAATACATTCAAGAACAAGATTGATCATACCCTAAAAATAAAAAAGCTCATATTGTCAGAGGGAAAAAAAAGTATTTTCAGATGCAAACACAAAAGATTAGAAATCAAACACTTTGATTAGAAATCAAAGGAAACAAAACACGAAAGACATGATATGCAAAACACAAGAATATAGGCATGAAGTCAAACAAGCAATCCCAATAGAAAGTTTTCCTTGATGGAAGTAATAAACACCTCCCATTTAGGATGGTCAAATTAAAACAAAAATAAACAGTATTAATGACATAATTTTAGGCAAGGTTTTATTCTGGAGGGTGTTTAGGCATCTGACAAAGTGTAGGCAACTATTATTACCAGAGAGATAACATATAATATTAAATAAAATGCTTAAAGAATGCTTAGTAAACCAAAATATTCTTCAACATCATCAAGAGATTATAACAGAAAAAATTGATTCACACCTAGAGACAAAATTAGGGGTAGAGATCAAGGCTCAAGGTCATCTAATTTCATTTTAAAGGGAAAAAGAAGTAAGGCTATGAATGTATTTCCTCAAATATGCAAGGAAAACAGCAGGTTTTTAGATTTTAATCTCTCTAGAGAGATTATGAATGCAGCAAATTGTTTGACTCTTATAGGATTAAAAAAAACCAAAACACTGCAAGCATAATCCATATTAGATATAAACAGTAAAGATACTGTGAAAGAATACTTGCAGACACCGTAGCGGAAAATCAGGAGTAAAACTGAGAGAGTACCTCTTCTTGGAAGAGGTTCTGGCGATTCTTCAGTGCTCGGAGCCTGTTTTGTTTGTTTTCATGCTCCAAATGTTCATCAGGGGGGTGAAAGTAGCCAATCAAGTCCTGAAGGCTCAGACTGACTGACTCGATAGGCAAATCGATGGTGGAAGACTTCACTTTCTTGCTGAGAGAATCCAGGCCCCTGCAAGAAGATGCAAAGTCTCCTGAGAACTGAAAATTAATTTACTTTATCATTCAAACTCTTTATTTATTTAAAAGCAAAATTGTTTAGATGCCAAAACATCTTTTATGACAGCAACTTGTCAAAAATTCTTCATATCTGCCCATTCTCTCCTACCTCTCCCTTCCCAAACAAAACATGAAAGCATGAAAAATGTTATTTCTGGTAAATTTTTTCAAATCCAAAAAACACATTTTAATATCCTACCTACGGATGTAGGAGTTTCAGAGGCAGAGCAAAAGATGAAGTTATTGTAAACCTGTACAAAGCATCATGAAACTGGAATGGGCACAAGTTAAAGAGACCAGTCCTGAGGTGCTGAGGAGGGTCCAGACTGCCCATGGAGGCTCTCAAACACATCTCTAACCTGTTCTTAAGCCCTTTCCAGTGTGGAAAGATGCAGCACTTCCACACACTCTGTCTCAGCAGTTCATTAGAATATTTGTTTCCCTGATACCCAATTCAAGCTTGGCCTTGCTGAAGTCTGTGAACATTCTCTCTTAGAAGTAGAGGGCTGACTCTTCCCATCCAGGTTACACCTGCCCCATGCTCAGCTGAATCCCTTTGCAAATAATGCAAAGTTTCAAAAGGATAGCTACAAAAGTTGTCTTTAATACTTCATTTTTATTGTGAACATGTAATCCAAAGCACAATTTTTCTACTGACTTCATGAGGAAGAAATGGAGCGTACACATAAAAGAATAATTCTCATTCTCTTCAATTCAGCTTTTTCTTTTTCAAGTAACATCCTGCCAAAACTAAACTGCTAAACACTGCCTTGGACTCCCTGTGCACTCCACAAAACATCTCCACTGTAATTTAGCTACACCTTGATTTGTGAAACCTTATCATTAAATTGCCTTTCTCTGTCTTTATCTTTTATGACATACTTAGAAGCTTCTATGAAGATGTATTATTTACAAAGTGACCTAGGGCTTACATTTCCTTTGTATTTCAAATGTCATACAGTAGGCAATTCTCCTGACAGGTGATTTTGTCCTGTTTTTTTTAATTACCTTGTTATGTTTTTCAACAAATTGACATGTCTGTGTCTTTGTCTGGGCCCTTATTTAGGACTCAGTTGCTTCAGGTCACCATCTCCCACACTGATTTTTCCCTTGTGACAAATGAGTTCTCATAAAATTCTTGTCATGCTGTACTGTCTTACTGCATATCATTCTTTTTCTAATGCAAGCTAAACTGATGAAAGGGCCTTTCATCCATTACTGAAATCACAAGCATTTGAGAATTAGCATTTTATCTGTGTTATTTAGAAATAGGAAGATAAATGCAAATTGCATACATCTGACAGGATTTTTAAATGGTTAATTATTACAAAATACAGCACAAAATTTTTCATGTTTCAAATATGAAAGAAACAAGTAGCATTAAAAGGGAAAAAATAAGCAAAGTGTAATGTGAGGGTAGAAAGAAGCTAAAACTAAAAAGAAAATTTCTTGATACTGTGAATATCTTCACTATTTTATGGTTTTTACAGATCTATAGTTATACAGTTATCTCACTCTTCCATGTTTTTCAAGGAAAATCACCTTTAAAAACAGTACTTAGAAAAGAAAAAGTTAATTTATGCACCACATGACTTAAAGCAAGTTTTGGCAAGGAAATATCTCTTTTATGGTTTGCTTGCATTTTCAGTATGTTTTATGCATTTAAATCAAGATTGAGCAATAAATTAATGTTAGAAGACAGAGAAAAAAAAAATTGACCAGTATCTGTCAAGGTGTCTATCTGCTGATAACACCAAGAATTGACATGAAGTCCAGTTTGAGAAGCATTGATCTATTTTTTTCTGAAGGACAAATTGTTCCCTGTTTTGTAAATGGCAACTTCGAATAAAACTGAAGAGAAAAAAAAAGAAAAGTGATGAAAAGATCATTTCCAAAGCACACCTTATGAACCTATTGAAAAGGAAGACTGTACTACGGATGACACGTGCTGTACGGGATTCTTCATTCTGAGATCTGGACAGTGTTAAACCATCATCCATGTGCCCTTCATGGTGCATTATTGCCTGAAAACAAAAGCATGAAGCAGTTACTGCAAAATGAGACATGAAATAAGAAGTCTGAAAACTCACATAGGAAGGCAAGCTAGAAAATTATGAAGTCACACACATTTTATTAAAACCAGATAATTCCATTGTTTAGTTTCTCATGCCCAAAGATGCACCTGTGCTGAGCCAGTAGGTTTCGTGCCATAATAATCTCAAAACCACAGCTTTTATGAACAGCATACTTTATTTTTAAAAAATTAAGTAATTAAAATCTGAGAGGTTTTTGTTTGTTGTTTGTTTTCATCAATATTAAAAACACGTCCCTTATAGAGCTGCAAATCCCTAGAGCAGAAAAGGTCATTACACGTATTCATTACTGGTCCTCATTTCTAAGGGTGCTACTGGCCTTTTCTGACTATGCTTTGAGTCATTTCTAATAACTTACAGTTTTTCATGTCTAGTTCTCATGGCTCTGAAGGTATTCAATCCAATTCACATAAATATTTTAAACCTCTGCTCTGTGTAGTTCTGGTATCTAAAATTGTCATGGAAAACACTACAGTGTTAAGTTGCAGAAGAATCTTTTCCCTGCTTTAGGATGCTGAGCTAGCATTCAGCTTGGCTGTGATTATTCTATAAAGAAAGAAATCTCACAAAACTTGAACAATCAAGCCCAAAAGGTAATACACTTACAATGGTGAAAAAATATTTTAAACTAAAAGCCTCCTCAATCCAAACTACGTTGAAGAAAGGAATCTTAGCGTATTCTATAGGTTGTTACTAATATTTTAATTTGAAATCAAATATATCCAGATTTATCAATATTTGTTGTCTACAGGTTAACATTAAGACTTAGTCAGGCCTTCAGTTTGAGAATTCAGTAAATAACTTTTCAATGTGTGACTGAAAAAAAACCCAATCTTTCATCTGGCAAGCATGCCTAAAATATTTGAAATCCAGAAATTAGGTGGCTCACATAGCCCCCTTTATTTCCCAACCCCCCAGCCCCCACCCACCCTCTCAGACTGTGAGTGAATTAAGTGCTTTCCTATGTGCAGCCTTACCTTGCGCTGCAGAGAGCCCATCCTTACAGACTTTGCATCAGCAGACTGGTACGTGAGCCATAAGCCTGTATCTACATGTTGTATGAAGCATATTGAATCCCCATACTTTATTTCAGGTGCTCCCATTCCATCCACCTCTTTTCTTGTCCCTATGTCCAGCTTTTCCTGATGAAGAAAAAAATGTATACACAAACAATAACCAACATGTTAATATTTGCATAAAACAATAAATACTAGGAAATTGTCCAGAACAGGACCTAAAACAATATTTGAGATCTTTCTTTAAATATATTACTAAAAAAATGGGAAAGTGTAGCTTTTAGTTTAAGACAAAGAGAAATCCCATCCATGCAAAAAACTAGTCTGGTACACTTGGGAAGTTGTGTGAATTCATTTTACCTGCACAGGAAAGAACTAGAATCATAATTGACATTACATGTCATTATTGAAACATTAAGAGCTCACAAAACAACCCCAGATACATTAACTCCCCCAGCTAAACCAGGCATTAACCTCCACAAGATTTTTCTTGGGTGTTTGGGGTTTTATCCTGCCTGGAAAAGACAAGCTCCATCCAACAATCACTGAGAGATGTCCTTTAACCTGTCGCTGCCCAACAATGGGCTCAGTACTTGCTGAAAAAAACAATCCATGTCTGCATGACTGGCCCACAAACTATTAATGGCATGACAGCACAACATTCCAGCTGACGTCCTGTACAGACAGCAGTTGTTTCAAGAGAGGAAATGTAGTATTCCAAGCAATACTAGAGTTTGTGGCTCTAATCTGAGCATTTTTCCCAATACCTAGTTCTCCTAAGCACAAAGTACTTCTGAACAGACTTGTATGGACAAACAGCCCGTGCATCCTGCTTCATGACAGATCATCCATTTAATCTCTCTGAACATATATGGTTCAACTGATGGATATACCTATGGCTGTATGGTCAGTATGCAACAAGAGCCCCTTAACCAAGTACAGCCTCAGCACTCCAGGTTTCTCCTGATCAGCATGAGATGACAAGCATCTTCCTGCAGCTACTCAGAGTAATGTTACAAATAGTGAGAGAAACACAACTTCTTGTTTCTAATCTAGGAAAGATTCGAGGAATGATTACTTCATACACACGTACCATGACAATGTGGAAAGACAGCTTCACTGTAAAAATTGAGAAAGATTGGAGTTTGTAAAAGAACAGACAACAATCTCTAACCTATTAAAGGGGTTTTTTTTAAAAATATTTTTTTAAGTAAAGGGAAATGTTCTGTAACTAGATTTTCAGCCTGCAATCATGAATGCATTTTGAAGCACTGGGGAAAAAAAAAAGTACAATAGTATGGAGGTGAAATCCTTATGATTCCTTTTCACAACATTAAATTTTCAGATATATTGCATTCATCAATTCAGCTTGTTTCCTGATTGTTTCTGGATACAGATGTTAATTTCACTACCTAGTAAATTACTTTCAGCACTTCCTAAGTGCTGAAATTCTTATTAAAATCTTGTCTATTGATAAATGGTAGTAACTGATTTATTAATAATCTGGTGCCCATTAGAGTTATTGTGTGTCTCTCCTTCCTTATTAACATATTCTTTTGCTCATATCAATTTCTCTAAATGTTGTATTCAATTCTTTCAAAAGCTACCATGAATAATCTGAATGTAGTAACAGTTGAAAATTAAAAAACTACTTATAATGTGACATTGAAAACAAATGATGATAGAGGAAAAAACTAATTAGATCCTGATTTCAAGCTCTAGTTTTTTGAATTCTCTTTATAACTGGAAGATACTGTGAACACATACTGTGCTTCTACATTGTAAGATTTTCTTTTTTCAAGTCTCACAATTAATTTCTTAAGATGTGAATACAAGAATTCACACACTTTCTCATAAAGCACTGTAAATAAGATGAGGGATTATTAATTTAAAGTTATTTTGCAGTCGTTGTTAAAAATCTACTGGCTGTAGCAGAAAGTGAAGGGGTTTGATCCTGAAATCTTCAATCCAATTAGAATTAAATTTACTTGGCATAAAACTTGCAGTGCCAACAATTTGTGAAACAAGATCTCTGTTCTCACTGATGTAAGTACACTAACAGCTCTGCATGTACGCTTAAAGCCCAGATTGAAATCAATCCCATTAAAGTGAGTTCTGTCCTGCAAAATAAATATAACAGCCAGGAAAGCTATTATAGTGTCAAAGTTGAACCACATACAGGAGAGAAACAGAAGATTAGTGGATGGTGTGGGGGCAGCAGATGTTAGACCATTCATTTGGGGTCTTCAAGACATTGAGATTTTTGTAGGAGTGAACAAGAACCACAGATTTTTTAGAAAGGGGAAGATTTGAATTGAGTGCTCAGTTCATATCAATAAACAGCAGGTAGTTGAGAAAGAACATATAATGAATCAATCTCATTATCTACAGTTCAATAGTTCATCTGTGAAAATGAGGATCTGAAAAATATCAGAAATAACCATGTAACTGATTAATAATGGTGCATTGGCACAGACACTACATGGTGCAAGTTTTCAGCCACACTCTTACCACTTATGTAACCTGTCATTACCGAGCCATCTGCTAATTCTTCCTACAGCATTTTTACAAAGAAAACCTTCAGTTTTATTTGTAGTCTAGACTCATTCTCAGATGCTCAACCTTGTCTAAACAAGGTTATTTATTACACTGGACCAAACAGCAACAAGTGGGTTTAGCAACAGTCTGTAAACCATCTCAGTAATGCAAAGCAAGAATGCATCAGAAATGAACAGGCTTATTGAACAATAGGCCAGACTTTCTCCAGAAGGCTGTTCTCTTTGCAAACAGTGTTTATTCCATGCATACAAGAGCACAAGCCAATCTTCCCACTTTCATTGTGGGCTAAATGAACAAAATCTTTTAAAAATGGTTTCTTTCTAATATTGAAAAATTATTCTATGAAGCCTCACCTTAGCCATTATTTTAGTCTAGTGTTTCTATTTAACTCCTTATAATATTCCAAAATGGATTGCCTTGATTAAGGCTTGTCCTTTCAACTTTACCTCTTGTCATCTGACCTAACCCATACTCTCTGTGGCACACTTTCAGGACTGATATTTTAAGACCTCACCAACTTCAAGAAGCTAATTTATGACTGCTTTTTAAGCTACATTAATATAATTTCCATAAAACTTTGGGAAAAAAAAAAAAAGAAGAAAGGAAAAGCTGAAGATTTACAAGATAGAATTACAAGTCATAAAATTTTATTAAAATTGATGCGTTTCTGTCCACTGGAAAAGATTACAGACAGGGAGAGTAGACTTGGTACAGAATGTACAAACATTTTAAATTGGTAAAATTACCTTATTTCAGTGGAATAGTGATATTCAAAAAATGTTGTTTATGAAAAAGAACCAATATTGAGCAAATAGAAGAGAAATAAAATCCACAAAACTTGATCTCTACAAACACAAGCCTGTTGTTTGGGAAATAAATTGCAGATATCTGTGGACATCCTGTGTTGAATGAAGCAGCCTACTACCAGAGAGAAAAAAAAAATCTGAATTTGAGATTCTTGAAAGGCTTATATATCTTGCATTTAATGATAATTATTAGGATAATATATGATAACCAGAGAAAAAAGGCTGACTCCCAGAAAGAAAAATTAAGTAACTGTTAGCTCCTCAGAAAACCCTTACCTTCTGAGTGCTGTTTTGCAATTCTTTGGGATATTTTCAATCTTTCACAAAAAAAACCAAACAAACAAACAAAAAAAAGCCCTTTCACTTTCTAGTTCTCTTCCGGGCTATTTTTTAAATGAAGTACTGGCAAGCTAATATGTTTAAGATGATGAGCCCTTGCAAATAATAAGGTATAAAAAATAAAAGTTGAGCCTCTATATTTGCATGTGAATCTTCAGGTTTGCAGTTGATACATTTTCAGCACTATCTCCGCAAACATGAAAGCCACTTTTCATACATAAATTGAAGTTATTATTTACTCACATGCTTGAAGGAACTGATCCTTTAACACTTTCCTCTCCTTTGTTTGTTTTTGCCTATTTAAAACTAACTTACAATTGTGCAACAAGCGGGAACTTCACAATTCTTCTCATTTCTTTTCAGTTACTCTAAGGAAGTATTATGATTGTGGCAAAAAAATAAGAAGGATGAAATTTCAATAAGAAAGATCCAGCCACTTGAAACACCCACAGGTTTTAATGCTCTGTACTCAATAAAGAAGACTGGGGGCTCCCTCTTATCCATGAATAATTTTTGTGGGTGCTAAGTACCTACAACAATATAAGTGAATATTTAGATGGTTTGTTCAAACATACTCAGAGGAAAAGAGACCCAAAATCTGCATACCTTCTTTACAGAAGCCTTTCTAGCACTCCTATAATTTGAAATCTTTTTTTTAATACTCTTTCCCAAAGAGGGAAGGCACCTAAAAATTTTTAATTCTGGTAGCCTAATAAAGTGAAACATGACACTCCTATAACAAGTCCAGAGCAGGAGACTGAATCACAGAATGGGTCAGGTTGGAAAGTACCACACTGGGTCATCCAGTCCGAGTTCCCTGCTTAAGCAGGGTCATTCCAGAGCATATAACACACAATTGAATGCAGACTATTTGTCTTCAGCAAAACATATACTCCTTCTCCTCTGTGCAATCTCTATAAATCCCTCTGAGTAAATCATTCATTAAAATTAATATCAACAACATTTACATCAAATATGATCTCCCAGACTTCCAATATCTTTGAAAATCCATATTCAAACAGCAGTAAGATTATATTTGTCATGTGCTAATTAGCTTAAAATTCCTCTTAAGATTCTCTCATTACTTCAAGAATTGTTTACCATAACAAGTTTCTACCTGCCCCAAAGCCTTCTGTCTCTGCTCAGCATAGGATAGGTTTGGCCACTAAAAACAAATGTAAACCTTTCATTTTGAGCATAGCGGAACAAAACCATTTCAATATACAAAACCTCAAAATAATTTCAAATGAGACTTCCAAGTTCAGGCTGTAAAAAGAATAAAAAGAAGAAACTTCAAATACAACATCACCTAGTTCCAAAGTACATATGCATATGGTGCATAGAAAATAGAGACAAGTCATCTTATCCATATCAACAAGAGACATTCTTTATTGCTAAAAATTCTTGCCTTCAAGTATTTTTTTGAACTAAATAAACTATGTAGTAGAAGAGCTCAGTATATTGTTCTTTTTGGAGCAATCCCTGCTGAAAATTCATCTTGAAAATCAGAGTGAGTTATTCTATCCCTCTTGCTTTCAAGTGTGGAAAGCTACACTAGCTGCAACAGGAAATTCACAATATGGTTGCACTGCATTGTCCTAAAATATTTAAGAATTTCTATCTTTTTTAATTGGTTTCAATAAAGATACATTGTCTGGCTCTCAAAACCATCACCTGAACTACAGTCTTTGTCATCAAGGTGCAAAAGTCTATATACCTGCTTTTGGTTATCTTTTCTTTTCCTATCTTCCCAAACAGGCAAATAATTAAAATACATATATAAATTGTACAGAGAAGCTATTGAGTAATTCTATTTACTTTTACTTTGTATTTTAGAAGACAGTTTTTTACAACAACAAAATTATTGTTGGTAAATTTTCAGACAAAATGCTACAGGTGAAGAGTATGAGAAATTAAGGATATTTAAGAATTTATCATAGTATTATTCTTAACTGTTTACCCACTACAAACATACTGGTTTAAACTCAAAATACTTATTGAAGCTGTCAAAATGAAAAGTCAAACTCTGATAACTTCAGATTAGACTACAGCAAAGTATCTGCTGGGAGAAGTCCTGAATTTCCAATTTAATTTCAGTAATTCACAATTGTATAAATTTTTCCTATGTTAGACAACAGTTACAAGCAGTGAAGAAGCAGAGAAGTTAATTAAAAAAACAAATTAGAAATGAGCATACTGCTCAAAAGTGGGCAAGCAGTATGAAAAAAACCCAATCAATGAAACATCAAAAAGGCAACAAATGAACAAGAAAAAAAGAATAAGAAACCCACAGACAGAGAGACAGACAGATAGTAATACATACAGAAATTATGATAAAAGAAGCTTTCTAGTTATTGATTATACTGCATTTTGGATTTTTTTTAATCAGTGAAAATTAGAAGCCTGCAATAATTAATGCAATCACAACAAACAGAAAGTATCTAAATCTTGCTTTCTAAGGAGAATGGAATTAATACAAGTAATATTAATGCTGCACTGATTCCATACCTTGGAAGACCGAAAACAGAATGCTGTAGATTTTACATCTGCCTTCTCTTTGTCTGTAAGAAGAAGACTCTTGTCATCCAGAAGACTTAAATATTTTCCTGTTGTTATATGTCTTAGTCTGAATGGCTGTCCCCATCTAATGTGGCTGCCACTCCACCTAGAAGAGTCCATAAAAAAACATTTATTAAAAAAATAATATTTTAACTACTGGCAAAAATATTTTAGAGTAAAATATACTGCCAACTAGTTGCTACAAAATATAAAATTCATATGTTGGAATAACAGCAAGAATGTGGCTAATTCGTGGTTATCCCCTACAAAACCATTCTAATAAATAATCTTAACGTCTTCCTTTGCACAAGCTGCCTTTGTTCAGACTGAATTCCTCGTGAGAGAAGGTACAGACCGCCTACAGAAAAGGAGGCTTATGCTGTACACAAAGAGTTTAGATCTGCCAGTTCCCTCTCCAACATTTCATCTACCAGCAGCTGCCATTCTTCACTCTCCCAGACATCTTTTAGCAGTCATCAGGTTTTAAACACAATTTAAATGTTGTGCAAAAAATAAAATGGCTAAAGAAAAGAAAAATTAAATAGAAAACTTCCTAAAATAAATATGAAAACTTCTTAAGCAAAATATAGCCCAGATTCTTCATATTCTATAGAAGGAAGAAAGGTAAAGCTTGTCTAAACTCCTCAAAAAATACTCAACATAAAATACAGGTCATAGGTTTCCAACTTCTTGCTCTAAACTGAAAATTCAGCCCTGCTGTTCTTCCTGTTTAATTCCTGAAGATAAACTCGTGTAGGGGTTACTAAGGAGTATGTACTTCACAAAGGCTTTTCAGATTGGAAAACGGTCACAACTGGGATATTTTCCTAATCTTCACAGAACCTTCTTCAGTCTTGTGTCTTCAAAAGTTTGCACTTCAGATGTATGTGAACGCTGCATTTTGGAGAGGAAATCATCTATTTGTTCTTTATATGTATTATGTGTATGTTTTTGTATGTATCCACATGGAAGTATGAAAATCCTTTGAGTGAGTTCTTACACAGGTTTAAGTTATTTTCATTTTCCCTGACACACAGATGTAGCAGGTTAAAGCACCCATCTATTTAACACAAATACTCACTTGTTTAAATGTATCTTCTTTAGAGTTGTCTATACTGGATGCAAAGCATGCAAAACCAATGTGGCAAACATTTTCAAAGTGCAGTTTTTTAAATGTTTCTGTTTTTTAACAAGATTTATTACACTTCAGTGACTGAATTTCTAAATCATTTTAGTTATTGGTTTTAAAGAGAACAGAAGAATAAGGTTTTTGCCCTCAAAAATTTTCTTTTGAAATGTAGAGTCTCTTCTGTTTAAGTTGAGGGAGCTTTGGGGTAGAAAGAAATATGAAAATTTTATATCTTAGAAACATATTTATCTTTTTCTGTGTTCTGCACAGCAAAGTCCCATACTCCACAAAAGGATGATGAGTCCAGCATTCTATCACAACTTCTGTTTCTCCAGTCAGTAAAATGTCAGGTCATGAATCTCAGCTATTGTGTTGCCGAGTCTTGTAAAATACATCAGTTCTGCACCTTTCATATTACAGGTCATGCTGGGGAGCTGCCTTTTGCTCATGTCTGATTCAATTTTCTTTTGGTCCCAATAGCTACCAACCATAAGGAAAAAAAAGGTAGCATAATTGAGCCATGCTTCTAGTTCATGCCTGCAGGATAGAAAAAATAGCAATTCATGTGCACTTACAAAAAAGTCTTTTGAGCAAAAAGTACCTTGTGAAGCCATTTCTGACTACTAAAAATATTTTTTGCAATGTGAGAGCTGAACTCTACCACCTTTTGGGAAAGATAGCAATGCTGAGCAATAGTATTTGGTGTCCCATGGCACAGCATCCAAAGGGCATCTGTCCATGTAGACTGTCCAGGCAATTTTTATGAGAGTTCTTCACTAATTAACAGAGTTGAGAAAAAATATTGTTCCTTTAGAAACATGTAAAATTCACATAGCATTATATCTGCAGTCATTCTGGGAAGGACTACAACCGATTGAGAACTTCAAGCATGCATACACAAAGCTACAAATTGAAGCATTTGCATGAATATTAATAGACTGCAATTCAGCACTGGTTGGTGAGGGAACTGTAGGACAGAATGTTATTCTTGGGATTTCATTTGGTTCTTTTTTATCCTGCTAAGAAAATCTTATTTTTAAAAAAGAAATATTACAATTCTCTCTGTAATCATTCTTTTGACAGTTCTTACAGTTTCTTTCAGTCATATATGTTCAAAAGTTTACCCTTCAAAAGTTTGCACACAATGCCTATCAAAGTGATGATATATGATGGTCATAACAGAAACCTGTCATTTCTTGGATCCCCTTGTTGTGCCAGAACTGCTTATTAGGGAAGTAAATGCCATAGGGAAAACAAAAGGCCAGAGATCCTTCCACAGTTTCATTGTTGCTGTCACTGTCTCAAGGTCCATTTTAGTCCAAAGGAAAAATCTCACTGCCCTATTACTGACATTGAATGTCATCCTATTAACAAAATGCACAGAGAGAAAACAGTATCATTGGAGCGTAACCTTTTCATAGGCATCTGTGATTTAATCTCTAAAAAGCAATCATTTATTCCTTACTAGAAGATTTATCACAAGCACATATCATAATATGATTTAAATGCAGTTTTACACTGCAATTACCTTAACAAACAAGGCACAATTCCTTACTATTACTCCAACACTTCCAAAAATGCATGATTTAATTTTTTCTTTTAATTTTTTTCTTTTTAAGTCTTCCAAATGGCTTAAGCAAGCTGGGGGAGGAGTGTCTCATGTGATTTTTATTTTAAGGAAATCGGTTCTATCTTTGTCATTTAGGTGCTAAAAATATTTATATTTTGTGAATTCACTGACAGCTATAAGAACTTTAAAAAATAACCAAAACACACGCTCTCTCTATAGGAACTTGTTTAATATTTAATGAAAGTTATATGTTAGTGAATTAATGAAAGTTAATGAAAGAAAATAAAGCATTGTTAAAGGATTATTTCAGCTTTTCTCATCCAGATTTATAATTATCATTTTGATTTTATAGGGTTGCTCTTACTATACAAAAAGTGTCCTGCCAAATGTCTTTCTTTTTCTGAGTGATTTTACTTACGCAACTCTTAGAGTCTCTAGTCGCCAAAGGGAACGAGCGTGAATGGACACAGCACCACCTTCATAATGGACAGTTCTGAAAACCAAGCAATGGCACAGACTAAATGTTCAGCAGAATTCATCCCAAATGTTCAGCAGAATTCAGCATCGTATATGTTTTTTCATTTAACCACATCTCTCATTTTAAGATTGCCAAAACAATTACTGCATTTGTGAGATTCAAAGGTAATTAGATTCAAAACCCAGTCTTGTCAATCAAACCTTCAGACTTAGTTATTTAAATTCTGTTTTAATTGTCTCTAGCATCCATAATTGTGACATTCATGCTAAAAAGGTTGATACAACATTTGCTTAGATATTTTTCTTAGCGTTTTAAGGATAAAGAATCCAGGGGAGAAAAACAGTATCAATAACCTGATAATTACTACATTTCTAGATTCCAACAAAAACCAAGTATTAACCAATGATTAATATTTGTGGTCTCTGCATGTATCTCCCAGGAAAGGTAGTGTTTTCTCAGAGCTTACACTATTAAAATAACTGCAACTTATTACACTGAATTTTGAAGTACTTATTTAGCACTTTATTTTAATACCATAACACCTAAGATATTACGAAAACCACACTGACAGAGTCTTCACACATCTCAGATGTTAACAGCTTTCTATTTACAAATTTTTTATATGTAATGACCTCTCTAATTCCTGCATATAACCAGAAATATAAGTATCTCTAGAAAAAGTCAAGCCTAAAAAAGAAAAGGTTTTTTCTCCATTATTCTACACACAGATAAGTGAGCTATAATGGATGCACAACATGGTTGAGACATATAGTCACCAAAAGCTCTGAGCAAATAACCCTGTTTTGCTTCAAAGTAAACACTAAGGAAAGTTAGCATTCTAAATTTAGGCAGCTGTTCTTTGGATTGCATCATGCCTGTGCCTGTATTTCTGCCCTATGATATGGAGAGAATTTAAAAGCCTAGGCCTTTCCTTTGGGAAAATACATGAGAGAGTCACTTATGCAAAGGAGCACTGTCACTGCGCTTATCAGATCAAGTATGTCAGGGAAGACTACCAAACAGTGGCCAAGTTTTATGGATCCTGGAAGAGCTGATGAATTGAGTAAATGCTGTGAACTTCAGGCAAGATCAGGCATCACCAAAAATATCCAGCAGCATAACTTTAGAGAATATTAATAACAAAACTGTAGGCATTCCCCATTCTTTGCTTAAACCAATTTTTGACAACTACAGTTTTGGAATCAGGTACTTACTACTTAATAGGCTTTAGCTTTCAAAGTCCTCTTGTGGATATAATACAGAAGGACTGAATATTTAGCACAGAGGAAAAATCCAGCATTGAAAGAAATAGTTCAAAAACAAAAGAAATAAAATATATTTCTCAGTACTGTTAAGCATACATGAAACTACAGATGTGCTAAAATTCATCTTGAAAGGTAGTAAAAAGTATTATGGAAATAAACACTCCCAGACATTGCAAAAGAATGAAGATGAATCATACAATAGAAAAAAATAGTCCAAACACAAAATAAATACATCTCACTATAATTACAGAATCAGAAACATTGAACAGTCTTGACCTGGCTATAAATAGAAAATCTGGCACATGTTCCATGTAGCCAGAAGTTAGAGGTGAATATAAATACAGACAATATTCACCCCTTGACCTTATATTCACAATTTTTTCCAAGTATTATCTCAGCCATTTGCTGCAATGGTTTGTGATGCTGGCAGGTATTTGCAAGTCTCTCATTTCCCTCTCACTGAAGGAAACTAAATTCAAAGACAATCTTATTTTTTATTGAAATTTACCTCTATTAGTACAGTAAAATGCAATTGCTAAACAATCCTGAACTCAGGTATTTCTCTGTTCAGATATTCACTTTGCACTTCAGGTATTTGTTCAAATTCTTCTGCAGCTAACAGACTGTGACTGGATTTATGCAGCAACATCTCAAGAATAACAGATCAGATGTCATCCTGGTTGGCTGGTTTGGATTGAGATGGTGTGGGTTGTTTGTTTGGGCAGCTTGGGTGAGGGTTTTTGGTTTTTTCAAAGTTGAAAAATTCTGAATACATCCTAGCTTATTTCAGTATGAACCTCACTCACAAAAATTCATTTGGAATCCTTGCACTTGCATATTGCATAATATAAAATTAAATTGTATTCAGCAGTTTTCAAGTCATTAATAATATGAAAAATCAGGTTGAAGCAAAGGTCTAAATTCATAATAATGTTTCATTCTTAAGTTGGTACCTTTTTACTTTTCAGGGATGAAGCTCTTTCTCAGAATGGAAACCCCAAAGCTGTCACCAGTTTCTCAGTTTGATTATTCTTTTGAAGCTACTCTTGGATTACACATAGCTGTTGGTTCAGTGTAACATTAAAGATCAAAAAAAACCCTCACATCTTAAACTTAAAAGAATGGCTTCTCATGGATGAAGTAGTTTACTTTTATATGACTGTCTATGTAATTTCTCTCTTCCTTCAAAGGGGAGCTATCAGTCTTAGAATGGTCCTGTAAGATGAGAAGATGGGAAAGGGACAGAATAAGTCCTTAATAAAAACATATGAGTTGTTTACAAGAGGAAATAAAAAGGATTCTAGGGTTGTCCATCAGTTCCATATGAATGACCAGCTAAGGCAGCAACAGAGGCTAAAATACAGTGTTAGAACTCTAAAGACAAAAGTCAAAGAGGCAGAATCTGAGCATCAGAAAAATAATAAGTTACAGCAGTCTGAAGGGCAACTGGAAGAGAGCTGGTGACTGGAGGGCTAGAGATCAAGGATCCCTACTGGGAAGCAAAAGGAGGAGCCTGAAAACTGGAATAAAGGATGGTAGAATAAAGTGGCAGGACTTCAAATAGGAAAGAAGATACATGTTACAAAACAAAAAAGTTAGCACACAGCATTATAATAGGGTGTAAGCTTTTGTGCTTTTAACTAGATACTGTCTTTGCTA
This sequence comes from Polioptila caerulea, assembly GCA_013397295.1. NCBI lineage: Eukaryota > Metazoa > Chordata > Aves > Passeriformes > Certhiidae > Polioptila > Polioptila caerulea. The sequence goes on from VYXF01004723.1 coordinate 242,081, forward strand.
TAGAAAAGACAATAAAGAAAAGATGAATAAAAGAATATTTTGAATGATTTCTTCAATGAAGGGCAAGTCACTTTGCCTTTACCATAACAGCATGCATGCTGAACATTGTCCCAGAGCAGATGAAAGAGTTCATAATCCAGACCATCTCAAAAGTTTTTATACTAAGGAATTGAAAGTTCATTTTTAGCTCTTTTCATAAAAATAAATATAGTGAAGTGCTCTGAGGTTGCTCAAACCGACTTCCTTAGTACTTGCTCTATATATCACTATTTGATGGGATGCACCTCATTTCTTTTTATATACTTCTGATGACAGTTCAGTGCTGAAAAGGAAGGATGATTCATAACATCTGAATCCTTCTGGAAGCTGACACTAGTAAGTCATATCAGGTACTGGTACTGCTCGGTCAAATGAAACATTGCTTTTAATGATATGAAGTAATGTAGAAAAATTATCTGACTATCTGAGATTTACTACAGATTTACATTGACAGGATGAAAAAAATTGGCTTGCAAGGTGCAAGGAAGATGCACATTACCTGCCAAACAGTAGAGAAAACCCCAGATTACAAAACTTAATTATGAAACTATAGGTAATTTAAGTATATAAGGAAACAACAAAACAACAAACAACAGCAGAAAAAGCGAGGACAAGAAGCTACAAGTGTTAGTCTTCCTCAAAATTTGGGATACCTTGTATCTTCAGAGCCATACCCATCATATTAATTTGTGGCATTTTTTTTCTATTTTTTTCCAATGCATTTTAGCCATATAGTCTACATTTATAGAGTAAGGATATTAACTACCTTCATTTAAAAATAAAATATCCATAAGCAATTCAGAACCTTTGAGACTTTTCAGTTAATCTTTATTATAAACCTTCATCTTGTTAATTGGTTGGTGTAATGAAGTCATTTTTTGATCTATGACTGTAAGTTAAATTTAAAACACCATCCTTTTCCTGACTGTGTAGTTCATCTATTTAATTCACCTTAATTCAGACTAGGGCTGGGACTGGACGCCGCCTTTGTCTTCCTGCGCCCTGGTTGTGTGTGCAGCACCACGGACAGCGCCACGGCCCCGGCGGGCCCCGGCTCACTCTCATCGCCCTCCTCCAGCTTTTGAGGAGGCGATGCAGAGGCCAAGACGCAGTAGACATCAAAAAGAAAGCTCCATATCTGAATCTATCAACTTGAATTACAATAATGAATTAATTACACAGGTTTAAAATAGACTGCCATGTGTCAAACCCCCTGCAGAACCGTTATTGAATTTATATTCTTATTAAAGTATTGTTCAGCAGAGAGAGGGAAATCATTTCACTGAAACTCACTGACTACAAATGGGAGATAAATGAGGTTAAAATAAATTACACTGAACGACAGTGTTTTGGTACTATTGAACTAGTCTTGGTTGAAGAACATGTAAATCCTAAGTTCCACAGCAAGAAAATAACTGAACAAATCTCAGATGCTTAGAATGAATGAGGGCAACATAAAGAACAATAATGTACCTGGATCATACACAAATAAAAAAAATCTAACAAACATGTCAAAGTTCAAGTGAAAGAAATTTTTCCCCTCCTCTCAATGACAGGCAAGGCTGGTTTTAGTTTGAAGTATCAGTCACTAAAGTGCTCTATAAATGTTTTCAAAATATTTTTTAAAAGCACAGTAATCATAATTCAAGGATCAAGGGTTCTTTGGGGTGCAGGGGATAGGTTATTGACTTATGCTGATTGAAAACTTTCTGAGCTCACATTTCAGTCATAAATCATGCTCCACACATGCCAGATCTCAAATTTTCTGAGGTACAACAGACTCCGTTAGGCCATGAGAAAAGGTGTCAGAGAATGGCATGGAAAATAAAGAGGTAGCTGAGATTGGATAACTGATACTGATTTTGACCGTCACTTTAAAAGCCTGTCCATCTCTGATACTAACACCAAGTGTTAAATGTCATTTTTGGAAGCCTTAACTTAATATGTTTCACCCAAAGAAAGTCACAAAAGCAGGAATGGTAAAACTGCTTCTGAAATTAAGCTACATTTATCCATTCCCTCATGAAGGCCTATTCTGAAAGGATGGTTTGAGAAACTAGAGTCTGCTCCAGCCCAAATGATATTTTGAAAAGCCAGGAGCACTTCTCTGTCACAGGTAATTGCTTTCCATAATGATGTATTTCTGAAGGGTCCAAATTGCACTGCAGTCATCACTGTAAAACACATATTGCAAATCAAAATGCAAATTAGTTGCAATGGGAAGACTCATGGTTCCTTTCTAGACTAGGAACTATGACTATCAGAGACCCACTTCTGTGAAGAATTTAAGTCCAAAAAGAATATGAAAGATGGTGGTATAATCAAGAGCAAGCCCCACAACCCAATCAAAAAATAAAAATGCACCATGTAATTTTGATTACATACTTCTACTACTGTCTGCCATTAGCTTTTTTAGGGATTTCTATGAAAAAGAAAAAAAATCACAGAAAACCAACCAGCCACCAAAAGAAAGAAACAAAAAACCCCCAACCCAACCATAAAACATATCCCCCCAACACAAGAAAGCAATCCAAAACTCTACAGTCATGCCTGTATTATTAACCAGATGACATTTCTACAGGAAACTAAAAATAACACACATAATACAACAATGTCAATAATGTAAAACAATTCCATTTAATTGAACTGCAAAAAGAAGGGGAGGGGTGGGGGATGTGGAGGGAACTGCTGACTGCTTCAATTGTAATAAACTTGTGATGAATATTTTTTTTTTTTTCAGAGAGTGAACCAATGGTAACTTCACAGAAGCACTTTAATACATACATGCTCTAAGTATCAACTCTCATCATAATTAAAATAAATGTATTCATTCCTTTGATTTTATAAATTCAAAAGTGAAGACTCAATATTATAATTACCAAATAACAGGTTTTAAAAAAAGAAGTCACAATTTCAACAGGGAAAGATGTCAAAGGAAAGTAAAGACCATTTCAAGGTACCTGTAATACAAAAAGTGATTAAATCTTCTGCTGGATAATCATATATAACCCTCCAACAAAAAAAAAAAAAACAACAACAAAAAAAAACAACAAAAAAAAGTGATATTAAAAATTATTAATAAATTTCTCCTGTATGAAACTGGAGGGAAAAGGTGGAAAAGAAGTCTATGCAATCCTTTATTTAAATTTAAAAAGCATACATAAATCAAGGAAATCATTGTGTGTTTGCCTTATTCCTATTGACAAACTGCTTATATCAGCTCCTACGATGGGATCTACATCACAAACCGTGCAGACAGAAACTGAAGGAAAAGGAGCCAGGATAAATATGGATTCACAGCTACTGTGCTGCAGCAGAAGTTTGCCCTGGCTTTGAAGATAGATTGAAATCAAAGTAACCACCACAAGGACACCAAACTGATGATACTAGGGTTTCTCTTTTCTGTTTATAACTGTATGTATTTTTTAATCTACCTAGAAATACTTCTAGAATTTCACTTAAAGACCTACTCTGNGGCATACTGTGCTGCAGCAGAAGTTTGCCCTAGCTTTGAAGATAGATTGAAATCAAAGTAACCACCACAAGGACACCAAACTGATGATACTAGGGTTTCTCTTTTCTGTTTATAACTGTATGTATTTTTTAATCTACCTAGAAATACTTCTAGAATTTCACTTAAAGACCTACTCTGCAAATTTAGGTCTAGCTTTCTAGAGAGAACTAAAGCACTTTGAAGAATAAAAATACAGTTTAAGGATTCCATGCATGAGGCTTAAACCAGCTGCCTTAAAAGAGCAACATGCCTAACTAGAATATGCAGTAAATTATATTTAATTCAGGGAAATTGCATGTACTTGACCTTTTGTCTGTTCCTTTTTTTGTTCTTTGGATGGGTCAGTGAGTGTAGATAATCAGGGCTTCTCTCACCCTGCCTGTGACATTTAAAAAATAGTACCACTCTATTCCTCTACTGTAACATCAAATAAACCATCATATTACCACAAACTTCTCCATTCGTACTGCTTCCAATTAGAACATTTTTTGATTACAAAGCAAACTTAATTTAGCAACTTCATAGAGGATCTACTTGAAACTTCTTCCAAAGGTAAAGTTTCTGACTCGACAGCCAAGTCCCTCTTCCACAATACAATGATTCCACCCTGCCTTCTAGGGATCACAGTACCACAAACTAAGGGCCATGTGGAGGGACACACAGGCTCAACAATTAAGCAAGGAAACACAGCACAGACTCAGACAAAACTGAGATGCAGAAAATAATTTTATAAGCTTTTTATAAGACTCCTTCTGCCACTGTACTAGGCCTCTTCCAGCATAGATTTGGATGACCTTGACTCAGAGGAAGCTTTTTTAGGTACTATAATCATGAAGACAGTATCTGCACTGTCACTGCTTCATAGGTCTCCACTGTGCAAAGTGAGAGCATAAACTCTCATATGTACAAGAGTATAAACATCTTGAAAATGTGTGCTTTATTTTGAACTCCTGGTACTCTTTGGAACTCGTTTATACTAAAATTTATGCAATTGTATCAATGTTCTAAAAATAGAGTGAAACTAGAATTATTTTTGGAAACTGCCTAGGAGGATACCTCATGTCTAAACAATTTATTTATTCCCTGAAATAGATACCAGGTGACATTATACAATAAAACTGTTATTTTAGGATTGTCTGATCTTTTATTTATTTGAAAAGGCATAAAGAGAAAACCTCTGCAGAAAAATAAATATGAGATAGAGGAATTAGTGAGTCATAACAGGGCTGGAGCTTCTCAGTGCTCCTTTATGCTGTCATTCTGCAGAGCAGACCTGCTCTTCAGCTTTATGCTGGAACAAAGCAAACCAAACAAAATCATAATAATCTATCACCAGACTACTTCAAGAGGCAATGACAGGATAATATGGAATTATTGTACATCAAATATATCATATGTCATGCGCAGAAGTTACAGAACTGAAACTGAAATGAAAGACAAAATAATTTGTCTTAAAATTTCCTACCTGCCAAAATAACCCATATTTTTAAACATAATTCTGCCAGATGTTGAATCACAACCATCAAAATGATGTGTGCATACATACTGAAAACTGAAAGGAGTCACAAATTATTTTGAATAGGCAACAGTCATCATTAAAGATAGAAGTATAGATTTTTTAAACAATAACTAAACTTACCAATAATTCAAAAGGAGAAAATGTGCATCACAGAGTGATTATAACTAACTCCATATAATTTAAAGTCATCATAGATTATTTTCTAGGTTTATTAGTAAAAAATACTTTAAAATATTTCATAAAAATAGAAAAACTTCAGAAATTAGACTATGGAAAACTTATTTTTGTTTTGCTTGTTTATCAAAGAAAGTTCCTGAACAACAGTACATTTCAGTAGATTAAATCTGTTTTTATGAAGCACTTAGAAGCAATGTTTCTCAGTATTGCTATGAGGAAAAATAAAGGCAAAGGCATATGCACTATTTATTGCCTACTGGCTCTGCTTCATTTAGGGTTTTAGACAGATATGGGAAAGGCATAAAGAAATACAGAACATTGCAGACACCACAAAAAGAAATACAATTTTCCGATTTATTTCTAGGCACTGGTCTGCAGATTAAGAAATTAATTATATTCTTCCTGTGTTACAGAGCAGAAAGATGCATCATGTGATGCACAAGTAGAGCAAATCAATATTTTCTTAATTTGCAACTTCACACCCCATTATGGTGCTTTACATATAATGTTAGACTTGTTGAAAAGAGACAGATTTTTAGTGTGTTCTTAAGCACTGAAGTTCATTATTGAAGTGTTTGATCTCCCCATAAATCTGAAGTTACATGGCAACTACATTTTTTAAAGGAATTTTTCATGATTTAGACTGAAGTAAGAACAAACACTGTAGAATCCTATTTATTTATCACCTTAATTTTTCCTCACTTTCAGGCTGAGGATAATAATAGCAGTGATCAAGCTGTAATGACTCTCACATGGTAACTAAAATTAAAACCTTAACTGATCACATTTTAAGTATCAGCATTATGAACTATTTCCTGCATTCAAAACCTATTCCCTTGTTCAAAATGAAAAATATCCATGAAGTGTTGGTCACCAGCTGTATAAGAAAACTCCGAGGTTTTTCTCATTAACATTTAAAAATTCATAGAAGAATTTTGTTATGAGAGCTTCCAGAGTCTTGTCCTTATCTTTAAAAATGAGAATAAATAAAATAAAAAACATTTCTATTTGCAAACCAAGAAAACTCATTTTTATGAGTGAGTTAATGAACAGCACTTCCTTTTTCATGGAAATGAAGCTACCCAATATGTTTCATTAAACAAACTATTTAAAATATCATTTAGTAATATTTAGCAACATTTAGCCTGAAGGTAGAAATAAATTATACATTAACATTGCCCTACCAAAAAGAAACTTAGGGCATATGTTATTGGAGAAGATAAAGAGGACAGATGCAATCACTCCATTGAGACATGCCACTCACTGTGTCAGTCTTCTCACTGACATTTTGATTTTTTTAGTTAACAGAGAGACACATACCAGGTTGTCACCACTACTGCCATTCCAGGGTTCCTTGAGTCAAGAAAATAACCATAAATAAAATTCTAAATTGCCATGACAGGTAGACCTGAGATAATTCCCAGATTAGTTGCCATGAAGAATTGGGCAGTATTCTTACATATCCTGTCCTGATGAATTTTTTGTAATTAAAGCAAAAATAGTGATGAAAAACCCAACACATTTAATTCAAAGTGCTTTTAAATCAGGAAAATAGACAATAAATTGTATATTAAAAAAATCACTATTCCTTTTACATCTGCTAAGTGAAATCAAACTTGAAAAATACAAATAAGAAAATACAAAAGGCTCATATCCAAAGTTTATCTCAACAATATGCATTCTTATGAGTAATAAATCTCATCACAATGTCTTTCAAATATCTGTACTATGACTGACACTTAGTTCAGCAATATTCATTACTATTATTCTGTTATAAGCTGTAAATCTACCTTCTTTGTTCTTCTCCATGTTCACCCGAAGGGACTGTCAAACATTCATCCATGTGACCATGCAATAACCTCAGAACATCCCCTCCTATCAGGTATCCTTGAATAAAGGGAGAAAATCGAGTTCATTTCTCTAAAAACAGCAACATGTAAAACTATAGTTCAAACTGTAATCAATACTATCAGGTTTATTTCAGTTCTTTCTGTTTGACATTTTACATTATTTAAAAAAGGAGTCAGAAGAAGGGGAAGATAACTCATACCCTGGGGAGCCAGCTAAACATTGCCAAGTGAGAAAAGCTCCAAGTCAGCAACTAGGGAAGGATGGATCAGGATGAAGAGAAGCCACAAGCAAAGGAACCTACATAGTTACCACAACTCAGGAAAAGACTGAGCCAAAACAAGGAGTCAAATACTCTTCTCCCAGATTACAACAGAAAAAGTGGGAAACTCTTCCATCTTTCTTACTCACTTTTCATTTGGTTTAAGGTAAGTATTTCAGTTAGCATGAAAAACAAAGACTGATTTAGTTATTTCATTGCTTTTAAAGCATGTTTTGGAGTATTTGGAAGTTCTCTGTGAGAAAATCTTCTGGGAAGATCCATTCTGTCTATTTCACAGAAAATTCAAAATCAATAATCACGATTTATTTGGACTCCAAGGGGAAACTCCTATATTGCAAATATGTCCACTTCATGTGCAGGTTCACAGCCAAACACTTGGCTTTACAGTGTACTGGTGTGTGTTCACAAACTAAGGCACAGACCATACACACAGCATCAATATTTAAAGTCCCAGGTCTTAGCAGTCAGAAGCTGAAAATAAGGCCATAATTCAAATCAGTAACAGTGTTAACAAAATAGATCTTTTTTCATCAGTCCTTTTGCATTAGAGATGTGACATTAAAAAGAAAAATACTTTCTGTTATCCTACAAATATTGCATTACAATCAGCAACTCAAGAATACTAAAACTTAGAATGTTTTAAGCACAATTCAATGGTATTTTTTCAGTCTGACAAGCTAAATGTAAACACTTCTTTGTTTCCTAAACTCACCTTCCCTTCTTGCTAAAAACAGTTAATATCAAAGTCGACATTTGAGTAGGATGCTGTAACATAAATCCTTGGCTTAAATGTTTTAGCAACAAGATTTTTGAAAAGTTATTCCTGGAATTATACTTTGAAGCTATGTCTATACTAATAAGTGATGCTGTGAAGTAAGACAGATCTGTACTGGGAAATGATGTTGAAGACCCTTCAGTCACACTGCACACCTTTCACAAATTTATTTTGAAACTACATGAAATCTTTTTCCTGCATATATCAGGTAATATTTCAGGATATATTTTTTTAAACCTTTGAGATCAGTATAAAATTGGGACTTACATGGCAAATTTTAGCACTGATTCTTTAAATTATTGATTTTAACACAGCAGGGTATGCCCAAGTAACTATTGTTACATATATTACTTTTTACTTGGACCTGTGTCAATGTAATTCTGTAATTTAGGTTTTGTTTTTAAAGTGACCCCCATCTATGTCGTTATACAGAATTAGCAGAATTATTTGATTCAACTCTAAAGCTCTGCTTTGACTTAAACAATAAATTGACTTCTGCATAAGCCAATTTTACAGAAATGCATGTAAAAAGAAATTATTTTCTTTGAACTACCTCCAGTATCCTAGTTCATCTTACAGACTAATTATCCATTATTTTCACTTCAAAATAGTTTCATTTAACCAAATAGTTTAATTTATTGATCTATTTTTAATGGGAATTTTTGATTAGGAGAGGGTATTGTAGTGCAGATATTCCTATACATTAATATTTTACTTATGAATACGACAAAGCATTTTATAGATACTAACAAAAATAGGTTTATTTCTTTCTTCATTTTTGAAGTAATTTTTTCTGGTTTTGCTACTGTTTTACTGAGAACATAGAGATAAGGCCTTACACACTTAGTAGAAGATTCACTTTCCCTTCACCACAGGACTGCCTTGATTACAGGAACAGTTGTCACTTTTTCAAGAATAAGGCTTTTGCTCTAATCCTTTCTGACACTAGCCAGCTGAACTTCTATAGAAAATATGCTTAGCTTAACAAAGATAATGTCTGTACCTGAGGAAAGTGAAAATGGAAAAGTATAGCAACAAAGAGCAGGCACATACCCAGATAAATGTACAGCTACAAAAACCGTATTACATCATTTTCACATTATTTCCTGGGAGTGTGAGTACACAATATGTCACTGTGGATTTCTGCTTCTCAAAGAGACAGGCAGGTCTCTATAGTGAGGTTCACCAGGCAGAGATGTGGCATAGCACAGATCTGGGACTCAGCACATAAACCATGCTGGGATTATTAGTGAGAATGACACACCAGAGCTGCCAGCCGTGGGAGGACAAGGAGAATTGAATTAATAGGGAGGAGCAAAAGGAAAAGGTCTTCTCTTCTCATTAACAGAAAGGTTTTCTCCATAAAGTTTAGGACCCTGGCAAGCAATGCAGTAGCTTTTTTTAATTATGCTTTGTACTATAAACCATGTCAGAGAATCTGTATGTGCAGAGTGATTCTCATATGTAAAAACACAATGACTACATAAAAAAAGAGATGTTGGCAATGCTCTCCCTAAAATCTGAATTAGCAAAATTGAAAGAACATTCCATGACTGAGTTTCAAAATATGCCAGATAAAAAGAATTGCAGTGATATTTCAGTGTATTGCCTCTTTAAATAATAGTATCCAAATCTCACACAAAATGAAACAACCTGCAGTTTTAACCTTCTTTAGATTCTATTACAACACCCACTCAAAACAGTCTGTCTGCAGGAAAGTAGAAATCATTAGGCTCTACATTATGACAGACTTTTCAGAAAAACACTGTTCTTGTCTGTGGAACCAGAGGCATAAATTCAGGGATCCTTGTCCTTTCCATGTTAGAAGTTACATTAAAACTCCTTCCTAATTCCTAAATAAAATAAGTAGTTCTTGAAAGCTGTACTCTTTCTGTCTTTATCCTCCTCTGTTTTTCTTCCCAACCATATGTTACACATAAAACCATTTCCCATCTTCAGTCTTAGGATTTCACATCCTGCTTCCAAGTCTCCTGTCCCTTTTTACTCAGTCTCAGAGACATGTAACCATGACTGCATACATCAGAATAATTTGAGATAATATTTTAAACCAGGACCAAAAGCCATTTCAAAAAAAATACTACAAATGTTATCATACCTTTAGCAAAATGAGGTTTGAATGAGTTGTTTAGTATTCAGCAAAAATACGTAGCAAACTATCAGTGTTACTTTCAGAACAACCTTCCCTCTGTTTTCAGAACAGTTGTATATTTATTTCTTGCATTCCGTGTTTACATAGGAGAAAACTGCTCCCACACTTGACATAATTTGATTCTTTAAGTATTTCATTTACTATCAATCTTTCATTAATTAAAATTGAGTCAATCTTACCTTGGGCAACTTCACTTCCTGAACTGATTGGTGCTACACTCCAGAGCGTCTGCTGGAAGGCTGCATCCACATGTAAGCTACCATTGCCATAAGAGAGATGCTAGAACCAGGAAAGAAGGAGGCTTTTATTTGAGGTTAATTGAAAATCTCTTTACAGAATACAATAATAGTACCAAACATTCTCTTGTTTCTTTCAAACATTAATTGTTCCCATTGACTGTATAAGTAAACATAAAGTTCGACCTGGGCACTCCTCAAGAGACATTAGAAGTAAAGATAGAATAGTGAAGCATATTTGCCTCAGAAAAATATATAGGAACAGTACAAAGCAGAGTCAGCTGCTTGGCCTCTTAGACTTAATGAACACTCTGAAGAACTTATGGTTAAATGCTGAAGACATTGAAGAACTTGTGTTCTTCCTTCTACATACAATGGGAATTATCATGAAGTTTGAATATTGGGATATCACTCTAATCTGTATTTCAACTGTAACTCACCACTTGAATACTCTCACAGGGAACTGGCTTCCTAAAACTCCCATTAGGTCAAAGAAATTACTTACACAAACTACTGACTTTGTAAGTCACTTAAGACAGTCCACAAAATATATTCTTGAATGAA